>QEWY01002027.1:0-89251 GCA_006503575.1 Baylisascaris schroederi | reverse complement strand
TTGTAGGGCATATTGTGCAAGGAAATCACGACTCTAGAACAGTGAACACTTATAAAAAAAAAACATATTTGATCAATCAATAATTTGTTGATCAAATATTAGTAGAAATTTTTCATTCATTTAATCATTTATGGCATTTAGCCAATTATTTTCATTTTCGATAATTGCATTCTAAGAATTGTTTGGTGAATTTTTTCCTTTCTTTTTTTTTGAAAGAGCGAAATTTCGAAAGAGTATAACATATCTTAGTGTAAACCTATAAGCGTGTGAATGAAAATTTTGTAAAAAAAAAAAGAAAGAAAGAAGCAAATAGCGCATGAGCAGAAATGCTAAAATGACTCCTTGAAAAGTCGCTATTTTTTTCGTTTTCGCTCTTTCTTCTACAGTCGCTATTTTTGCTAATTCGGCATATTGACCACTCGGAGTCAATATTTTTGCGCGAAAATTATATAAGATGACTAATTGTTTGTGATGTTTGATGCATGGAGTAGATAGCACATAAATCGTCACTGATTCCCTCAAGCGCTAAAACTAATCCTTATTTCATACTTAAATAGGACGGCTACACTATTTAAAAGTCTAGAACGCCACAGTTTTACTTTCGAGGCGTTCTTGATTGTTGTTGATAGAAGTGTGGTGGTTTATTGCGGTTTATTAGGTATATGTATGGTTGATTTATTTCTTCAACACACCATATGTTCTTCTAAACGGGTCATACTGAAGATTAGAATTGTTGATAATGTAAAAGCAAATAGAAAAAAACAAAAACAACGATGAAATGTGAAATTTTAGCCGTTCTAGTTGAATAAATTCTGAATGCGTTGCACATCAAATCGGATGTCAACAAATTCCATCATCACTCTAACTGCGTAAATAAAATCAACGAGAATAATGAAAGAATTCGCAATGAAATTTTTTTCTTTTTTTTTGGATGTAAATTAGTCGATTTTCTTCGATTAGATGAATTTTTTGAAACGAATGGAAATTTTATTTACCCATTTGGGAAGTTAAAGTCATAGTGAAAGATATTTTATTTTATATTCATATTATTCTATGCAGATTTGTTTTTTCTTTTGTTCGTTTTTTTTCTTAAATTCATTTATTTTATATTACAATGGAATTAACTACTCTTCTTTTTTTTGTACTGGTAAAAAAAGAAATTTGGAATTTTACAATTTTTTTCCAAAACTTTATTAATGATCTTGTCTCTTTGAATTACTGTATTATTGTTTAAGGCTATTATTTACTGTATTTATACAGCTGATAAATCTCTCTCTTTTTTGATGCCGTTTTGCATTGATAAAAAATTTTTCATTCTTCGAAAATTAAAGCTTGTAGAAATTGTGACAGCGCCGACTTTTAACGAACGGAATTTACCCGTTGAATTAGGTAAATTATAGCAAAAAAAACAACTATGATTATTAAATGCCTCTAATTTCATTTAATTTCCTGTTGTTATTTGTGCAAAACGATGCGGTAGGTAATGTGCTCTTACTTATGTTCTTTTCGCTTTTTTGTTTTTGTTCTGTTTTTTGTTTGTTTTGTTTTGTTTTGTTTTGTTTTGTTTTGTTTTTTTGGAAGCTTGTATGCTACTGATTTACATATTCGTTTATTCTCTCAGTAACCAAGGGTATTCGCGTCCGATTATGCGTATAGCGCTGCTACTGACTCATCGAGAATTAGGCCACCTTATTACCCAATTTACCCAAAAGATTACCCAAAAGAATACCAAGAAGAGAAGCGGTTACCTTAACTTCAGGATAAGCCAAAAATAGTCTTCTAAGAAAGAATGGTGGGTCTATGGAAATTTTATGCTGAAGAAAAAGAAACAGTACCCATGCGCTGCTCGCTGGGACAATCCTTCCCCCCACCCCCCATCCCCCCTCCCCCCACCACCTTCTCCCTACAACGAGCAATGTTCCGAGCGCTATGAAGAGAATCCGGTCTGATCGCCTCTTCTTTCGTTGAATCACATATTATTCCTACGGAAATGCCACAACCGTCCTCTTCATCGTTCAGAAACAAGTGAGTCAAGCACTTAGGTAGTTGGACTCTAAGTTTGAGGCCATAACACCCTATTGGCTATTAGGCCTAATTAGTAGTCTTCCATAGGCTTGCTAAAATATTCATTTATTCGGAATCGATAGTGCATCTTCTCACATAATTTCGTTTCATAACCTATTTTTGTAAACATCATCCTTCTTATCGTCTAAAAGGAAGTCCTAAGATGTGAAGCCATAAAATACGGTTAGTTCGTTGATTTTTGTCAAGCATTTTGCATATTATGTTTTTATTTAACCTAATATGATAGTCATGTTTTTTTATAGGTTCGCAATCGAAACGCAAGCATATATTAAACGTACGATTCGATCATCACGGCGATAGTCGGTATTTACTGCTGCTCTAACCCTCATCGTCAAGTGTTCATGATCCCATCATCGTCACCAAGTATGTTTGTGTATACCGCTATAATCCTCCGTCTAATTCCATGTTGACTCTTGCGAACCTCACAATTCTCTTGCGAACCTCACAATTCTCTTGCGAACCTTACAATTCTCTCGCAAATGCTGGCCATATTTACTGTCGTATAAGTCGAAGAACGCATCCCAATGCATATGTTCCCTCATGTCTTCTAAAGCGATCCTTGGAAGGCCTCAACAAGAATTTCAAAAACTAGCATCGTCTTTCACATATTTTTGTAAACCGAGCACTATTGTAGGCTTCTACCGCGAAACGCCGATAAATGATTTTGGATTTTTGTGGGTGTCTGTGGATTTGCCAAGGATCGCTGTAGACTGAAGACTAAGCCTAAACTTGGTGGTGTGCGAGGTCATATCTCCAGTAACAAATCCACGAAGTATTCCTGTTTAGAGAACCTTATTAAGTCAATCGAGCCCTTTTCTCATTCATTTCATAAATAAAACGATGAATGACTTGATAAAGAGATAATTAGAAAACCTCAACAATAATGGCATCCATCTTAAGGAAAAATACTGATCCCGAACTCAACGGGTTATTGGCGATCGAGAGTATTATACTATTGCCGGAAATACACGGATGTGCTCCATCGAATAAAAACTAAACGACAAAAAAAAGGAAGGAAGTCCTTGCCTATTGTGATAGTATTATATATTCTGGATAAAAAAAAGCATGGCTCATGGATTTATGGACTCAATCCTTCCAAACGAAATGAGGATTTGTGGATTTAAACGCCGACATTGGTGGTCGTTAAAGTTGTGAGGAGCTTGTGTGAATATGAGCAGTTTTGAATGCCTTTTTACGAAGCGTAAATACGAATATTTGGGGAATAAGGCATTCAGTATGCTAAACGAATAATTACAGACAGAATGATCGAGAAATCGCTTCATGAAAGCAACGAGCGAGTAGATCACGCTATGTGTGAGCTATGAAGATAACATAGATCACTGAATTGATTGGTAGATCATTCGCAAGAATTTTAATCAATACTATGATCATTGATTATGTAAAATGTTTATTTCAATTATTTTTCCCGCCCGAATCGTCATTGGCGCCAATATTTCAAACTATTCGAGAGAGAGCAAAATGCAAGAAGTAGATCGTTGTATGCCTCACACAACTTAGATACACCCTCAAGGAATATATGGATAGGCAAGTGTGCTATTAAAAGGCGCTCAAAACATTTCGAACGGCTATTTGTCAGCGGTTTATTTACTTGGTTTGTGTGGGAGGGTTGTTGTTGAGTTGACCCGCAAGCGTTATGAAATCAGCTTTGGCATTCGTACTTGTGAGTTCGAGTAAGTATTGTTCGTATTGTTGCTTCTGTTGATGAACCTAGAAGATGGTTGAAGTGCGGTTTATTTAGCCGGTATAAGGGTTTTTCTGGGTTTGGATGAAGGGATAAAGAGTAGATGGACGGGGATGAGTAATAAGTAGGTTTCCAGCTGTTTCATATTATCTACCATGTTTTGAAAGCGCAACAAAATTGATGAAAAACAGATTTTTTGCAAATTCCAACGTGAAAATTACATTAAGTATATGAAATGAAAGCTTATAAAATTACATATGCGGCCATGGTGCTAATATCATATTGGCTCATATTGGCTTGAACCGGCTGAAGCAGACGCTATAGTAGTGGCTAAAATAAAGAAAGAAAAACAATATTCTTTTATTTATTCGTTCAATTTGAGCTAATATAACTGTTGACTTCTATAAGTGTTCCATTTTCAGTCGTATGGGTTCGATCGACTCCTATTTATCTACATCCCTATGTGAATCGGCTATCGAATACAGGAGGTACGCGTTTTTCCACTTCGTTTCTTTAACTTATGATTGCTTGTATAGTGTATGGTGAGGCCAAGTTGCTTGGATGTTCGATTAATACGCTGTATATATAAGATTGCCAACCGAAGTTGGCCTAGGCGGAGGCTTGCTACTTAGAAATTTTGCATGGCTTGACATGACGGCGAGATGATTGGTTGTTGTTTTCTTTAGTATTTAGTCAATATTTCTAAGTTAAGTCCAAACATCTGAATTTCTTTGGTTCTTGATGGAATATGATGGGTGAAGGTTGCTTCATCAATTTTGCCATATTTTAGGCGACAGTTTCTGCCTGAGAAGAGATGATGGCATCTATGCGATAGGTTGCGTTCCTCAATTCGTTTTATGCGCCAATAAAGTCTCACAGGTCATGTCGTGCAGTAATCGACTCATCTTCGACTTATACACCAACAAATGTGTTCCCCAGTAAGGTTTTATGGCTGATTGTATAGCGTATATGAAGTTTAGCAGTTAACAGACAGACGGCTGGTCGAAATATTTCGTTGTGACCGCTGTAGAAGATGAGGGATGGGAGGTATAGATAAGCCATTCAGCGAAATCTAGAACTATCGTAAGAGCATGCACGAGCTTTCTGTTGTGTGTGCAAAATTTGCGCACGGTGAGTCATAGAATTTGAAATGTGGTATATTATCGACTCGTTTCCTTTGGTGACTGGTTGTTGTCGATTGTACATTAATGATAAGCATTGATTACGCATACGATAGGTCATTAGGTATACGATAGGTCATTAGGTATACGATAGGTCACTAGGTATACGATAGTCATTAGGTATACGACAGGTCGTCGAAGTATTTATTACTTTCCTGGATAGAGACAGTTGCAATTCTGGCAACGTGATCGGTTGGCATATCTTAAAGTTACTGGGCTCATTGCTTCTAATTTTTTAATGGATCTTTATTGCAGATGGTACGCTTCATCCTGTCATGATCATGTCCATCGAAGACCTCATAGAACCCTATCGTCGTTCACTTCGGTCGTACCAGGTAATAGATCACACCTTCCTTATAGATGATTCTGTTGATATGTTTCAAATTATTTTCAATAGCTGTCTTATCGGCTGTGCTTTTCTGCGGTTTCGAGGATTATTATTGGCACCGACAAAGTGTTACGAAGGCAAAGTTGACTGCTTAAACACAGTCGTGAGGGGGTTCATGCTAATTTTAAAAAAAAGCCGTGAAGGGTTTCCGCTGATTTAAAATTCCAAATTGTGAGGTTTTTTTGCGGATGGTGAAGATGCCGCTAAGAGGATGGAATAAAAGAGAAATGCAAATGGAATTACCCGTTTACCGCTTGAAACTTATCTTCTATTCCCGTTAATCCTTTTTTGTGTGTAAATTATGGAAATGTTTTTCGATTCTTAGAGAAGAGCAGATTCTGCTTGAAACGCCCGAATGGTGATTACAACATCGGTTGTGTGTCATACTTTATAAAATGTGGGGATGGCGAAGCTCGTGCCAAGGAATGCCCCAACAGTTTTGTTTTTGACGAAGCTTCTAAGGGATGCGTCGATAAGAACTATGTGAGCGCATGCAACATCTATTCGTCGTCTATCGTAACCACAGCGACAACGACGACCACAAGCCAGATGACCACTACGGAGACACCATCTTCAGATGCCATAGCAGAAGCAATCACTCCACTACCGGAGAGTAAGTTGTGTTTTCGATTTTTATAAGTGGCATGTCCTATGCCATAAGAGTTGAGGCTAAAGGGCTATTGATGTCACGTCGTGCGTTTTGATTTGGAAGAGTGGAACTCCTTATCATTCTTGTTTCATTGGAATGATGGTATTTTTAAACACATTTTGGTTGGATTGTGGCGTTGCTTTTGGATGTGGCTTAAAGTGTTCAACAAGCGAGTTGATTAGATATTGTTGAATACTTATTCGTCTAAATGCTTATATCTTTCTAGCGTTCCGTTTGCAACCTTCTAGCCTTATATTGAAGTGGTTGCTTGAGCACAAATAAACGGTGTTTATTCAGTTATGCCATGCGACCTTCAAAACGATGGCTTCTTTGGATTAGGGTGCTCATCATTATATTTGACTTGTATCGATAGACGACCCATCTATCACAGATGTCAAGATGGATTCACGTTTAACGAAACAACACAAATTTGTGTGCCAAAGGTAGTCGATTCCAGCATTACTCACCGTTGCTGTGGTATCATAACTAAATATATTACTGCCCTATTTGGGAGGCAAGTACCACAATCTAGGTCAAAAAAGGCTTGAATGAAGTAGATGTAACTATCATCTGAACGATGACCCTGAGTAATTAAATGAGCAGATATTTGCAAAATAGTGGGAACAAATTATAATACAACAATGGGTTGATTTCACCTACCTCGGCGCTAGTTCCATTAATAATATTCAAGTTCACTAATTAGCCAAATTAGCTGCATTGTTAGGCATTTGCTTCGAAGAATGCTTATAATATGTTAGCTTAATTTCATTGAATTGTAATCATCTCCATTCTTTGCCTTATTCTACAATCAACCAGCAAGAGAGTTCCCTCTCCTATAGACCTGCCTAACGATTTAATCAGAACTAATAAGAGAAAAGATGTTGAAATTGATTCGGTTCATTCAATAAGCGATCCATGCGAATACTTTGTTTCTATAGTGTAACGTGAAGAGGTGTAATTGCCGCCCGATGACGACAACTTCGACGACGACGACAACAACCACGATTCCTATAATGACCACTGCTCAGACACCAGCACCAGAAGCGATGGTTCAAGCGACTACTGCTTTTGAAGGCTTGTTTGCTTTTGTTGACACCTTTCGCAAACGAAGCGATTACAAAGGTATCTGAAGATGGCAGGGCTTCTTGCATTGAGAAGCATGGTTCTGTTTTGTACAATCTTAGGCCTCTACGTGCTATATTCTTCGAATTGGATATCATTGAAGGGAGGGCATTCATGAACACGGTTTGGACATCTTCGGACAACTGCTTACGAACCGATATCAGTGATTGATAGTTGCTTAAATTGCTGCGCTTTCAGATAGCGTGAGGAATTTGGGTGGTCGTCGCTCAAAGAGTGCTTCTTTAGTTGTTCCCTGCCGTTATCAACAGTTCGGTTTCTTCGGCTTGGGATGTTCGTCTCGATATGTGGTCTGTATGAATGGTCGACCCGTTTATGAAAGATGCCCTCACGGTTTCACATTCCAAGAAGAATTGCAAATTTGTGTACCAAAGGTATTCGATTCGATTACGTGTGTTCTTATTTGTTCATTGTAACCGTTTCTGTATCAATGGACGACCTATTTACGAAAGATGCCCTCAGGGCTTCACGTTCCAAGAAGAAGAGCAGACTTGTGTGTCAAAGGTATTCGGTTCATTCACATGCGACTCTTTTCTTATTTACTTGCTAGCTGAGCAATCATATCATCGGTGTATCAGTTGAGACCTCTATGGCATGGACACAGCCATCATAGATCAGTGGTGCATAGTGACTAAAATTGAGCAAATAGGGTGTAACTAGTGTCAGTGATTTATCAGCCAATATATATATGGTTGCTCCTACTCTCGACGATATTCCAAGACAAAAGCTTTTGATTCTGCACCGTGGGTTGATGAGGTACTGATGCCGTCTACGGGCGTTTGGTTTGCACGCGAGAGGGTGTCGATGTCCTATTTTCCTGCAGCAAAATTCCAGTTAAGTAATCGAAACATTCTGCCTCTATCGTTAGGCACCTGCTGCGAAGAATGTGCGTGGCAGGTCAGCTTAATTTGGTTGAAGCGAGTTGTTTACAAATATTTTCTTTCTTTACCTTATTCTACAAATTAGGAGCACTGAAAGCGCTCCATCTTGCTGCTCAGAATCGAAAGACAAAAGGAAAAAGATGCTAAAATTAACCCGGTTCATTCAACGTGAGGTTAAAGGGAAATGCTTTGTTTTTGCAGTGTAAAGTGAAAAAGTGTGGTTGCCGTCCGATGAAGGCAACTTCGACAACAGTGGTTACGACCATCCCAACAACGACCACCACCACGACTCCTACAACGACTACTACTCTGACGTCAGCACCGGAAGCGGTAGTTCAAGCGACTGCTGCTTCTGAAGGCATGTTTGGTTTCTTTGACGCCTCTGACAAAAGAAGCGATTATAAAGGCATCTTTAGATGGTAGGGCATACCATTTAGATAGCATACCATCTACCTTCTCTGAGTTTGGTATCATTGAAGAGAAAGGGAGGCATTCATGAACACGGTTTGGACATCTTCGGACAACTGCTTACGAACCAATATCAGTGTTTGGTAGTAGCTTGAAATGCTATGCTTTTAAGTAGCGCAAAGAACGATGTTTCTTTAGTTGGGCCGTGCGGTTACCAACACACCGGCCTCTTCAGCCTGGGATGTTCATCTCGATATCTGGTCTGTATCAGTGGTCGGCCCGTTTACGAAAGATGCCCTCAGGGCTTCACATTCGATGAAGAAAAGCAGATTTGTGTGCCAAAGGTACTCGGTTCATTCAAGTGTGGCTCTGTTCTTATTTGTTTATTATGGTCATGATAGCGGAGTTATTAGACATATCAGCGGTATGTCACTTGAGACTTCTATGACCTGGTTGCAGCTATCTAACAGCAATGATGCGTAGCGATTACTATCTAGCAGACAAGTAGAAACTAATGATAATAAGTTGTCATCTAACATAGGATTGCTTCTATCTTCTTCGGCACTATCTCATTACGCAATTTTTTTTTATTCTGCAGTGTGAGATAAAAGAGTGCGGATGTCGTCCAACAATGACCACGTCGACGACGACTACTGAAACTCCGAGCTCGGAAGCCACAACCATAGCAACTGCGACAACTCCATCAGGTATTTTTGCTAGCATACTAACGATTTTAGGAAGAAGCTTTTTGCAACCTATCGTTTTGTTGGAATGCGGATATTCAGCAGGAAATGCATTCTATCATGTTTATCGACAATCGGGAATTGTTTGCAAACTAAGCAACTGTGGTCCGCAGGTTTTCCTAGATTGTTATATGCTTTTTGTGTACTTCAAACTGTTCGTTTGTATGTTTTCAGTGGGACTGTGTTCTCATCATCGCGATGGTTTCTTCGCATTGGGTTGCTCGCCGAAATACCTATTATGCATCGATGGTCGTCCGGTGTATAGTTCTTGTAGACCTGGTTCTGTCTTCGATGAAGCAAAGGGGACGTGTTTACCTAAGGTATCATGTTGAATAGGTTTCGTTTTACTAATCGCTCTCATATTTACCTATGAATTGAGCTGTTTCCCATGAACATGATAGCACAATAGCTCAAAGTGAATAAGCTTGATTCAATTCTAGTTGCTTTGCAAACCTAGGAGCTGTCGAGAGGATAATGATAGGGCAATCTTTTCTGGTAGTGCTGCCAGTTTTATAAGCTTGATTCAATTCTAGTTGCTTTGCAAACCTAGGAGCTGTCGAGAGGATAATGATAGGGCAATCTTTTCTGGTAGTGCTGCCAGTTTAGCGAATACGTGCGATTGCAGAACATGGTGAAACATTGTTGATATCCGGTACCTTTAGCGGTATAGGTGAAATTGGTAGAGTCCAACCATATCACGACTGTGTCATCCCGCATAAGGCTGAGCTATCTCTCAACAATTCATAGCGGTTACAATTGAGCAGATAAAGTGGGAACTGGCGAGAATAATTGAATATCGAGAATAGTGTCGACGCTCCCACTTGTTTCCGCGCTAGTTTCCTTTAAAAGTTTTGTGAGTTGAGGATGTGTCGGTGTTTTCGGAAGGCATTCTACTTACCTGTGAAATGCCCGCGGTGTTTTGTTGATCTACGATGACATTCAGTAAGAGTCATCAACCCTTCTTTTGTATCGTTAGGTTAGACACTTGCTGCGAGAATTCCATATGGCAGATGAGCTTATTTTAACTGAAACGGTGATGTTTGCAATAATCTTTATCCTTTAAACCTAATAGCAACGGAAGTACTTCTCTTATATGGCTGCCCAATCGTTTAATGGGAAGCTAATGAGGGGCAATGCAAGTGAAGGCTTTACTTTTGCAGTGCAAGGTGAAAAAGTGTGGCTGTCGTCCTAGAACGACTGCTTCCACAACTACGACTACTACCACCCCAATGATGGCAACAACTGTTAATCAGATACCGGCACAGGAAGTGGTAGCTCAAGCGACTGCTGGTTTTGAAGGCATGTTCTGTTTTAGTGACACTTTTTTCAAACGAAGGGATCGTGCAAGCTTTTATGATGGCAGTACTTCTTGCATTGAGTAGTGCGGTTTCTTTTGTGCGCTCAGGGGTCACTGTCTCTCATCTTTGAATTGAGTGTCATTGGCAAGCGGTATTCATGAACACGGTATAAATGCTCTTGGATGACTGTTTACGAACCGATATCAATGACCGATAGCGATTTGAATCATTACGTTTTCAGACCATTTAAGCGAACTAGGTGATCCTATTTGCTTGAACGGTGTTTTTTTAGTTGGGCTGTGCCGTAATCACCACAATGGCTTCTTCGGCCTAGGATGTTCATCGCGATATCTGGTCTGTATCAGTGGTCGGCCCATTTACGAAAAATGCCCTCAGGACTTTACGTTCGATGAAGAAAAGCAGATTTGTGTGCCAAAGGTATTCGGTTCATTCAAGTGTGGCTGTTTTCTTATTCGTTTAATATGGTGATATTAATATGTTCAGACTTTTAGGTAGTGCAGTCATATCAGCGGTTTGGTTGTGTGACGTGACTGCAGCCATTACGATGACAAGTGGAAACTAGTGAGAATAAGTTATTGTCTAACATTGGACTGTTTCTATTTCCTTCGGCATTGTTCCATTACGAAAGTTTTTTTATTCTGCAGTGTGAGATGAAAGAGTGCGGATGTCGTCCAACAATGGCCACATCGACTACAACGACTACTAAAGATCCAGCTCCGGAAGCCGCAACCATAGCAACTACAACATCTCCATTGGGTATATTTTGTAGTATGTTATTGATAAACATATGTTGTCGGTACTGAATTGCCGCTAGGATGAATACTCTCCATGCGCTTTCATTAGGTTGGTGTTCGGAGACTCAGCGGGAAATTCGTTTGGTCACATTTATCTAACAGTCGTATGGGAGATTATTTGCAGAACCATCAGCTGTGACCTCCAATAATTCATGGATTCTAATACACAATTTATGTGCTTCGCTCTGCTCGTATGTATGTTTTCTATTCAGTGGGATTTTGTTCTCGTCGTCGCGATGGTTTCTTCGCATTGGGTTGCTCGCCGAAATACCTATTATGCATCGATAGTCGTCCGGTGTATGGTTCCTGCGAAGTTGGTTTCATTTTCGATGAAACAGAAGGGACTTGTCTACCTAAGGTATCGGGCTGAAGAGAGCTTTCTTTACTAACCGCTATCATTTTTTGATTTGATATGAGTGCTGTTTTATCGATGTTTTTATCCGTGGATATCAGAGCTTTATTCGAACTGAGTAAACGTAAATTACTTTGATTCCATATTTCAGTTGCTTTGAAAGTCTGAACGCTATCGAGAGGGTAATTTCAGTATTGGTGGTATTGCTGCGAAATTACCAAATGCGTGTAATTTGCAGGATTTAGTGAAGCGTTGTTGGTCTCCGGCACCTTATATATATATATATATATATATATATATGTATATGTATGTATATAATTCAACAGGGGAGATTGTTGAGAGTGTTGATGTGCAAATATTGGGTTACTGCACATGTTACTGTTACTAGAGAGTTGCTGCATAAGAGGGGACTTTTCATTACTGAAGAGAAAGATTCTGTGCTTGCATTGGGGAAGTCTTTCGGTTATATCACAAAAGGTGAATATCATCGCGAATTTGATGCGTTGATAAATCGGTCCCCTGTCCTGATGTTCTGGATTATCTTGGTGGGAGGATTTTCTCCTGCCTATACAGAAGTACAAGGTTCTTTTGATGTCTCGATTCGTGATAAGGCGTTTGCAGTCTTCTGAGTTTTTTATTCAATTGATGAAGGTGTCTAGTTCATGTCGCATGTTTGAATTGGTTGTTCTTTTAGAAAGAAGTAGACTTTCTATGACCACCACAAGTGCGGCGATTGCCACAGCTCCGACCACCACCGCGACACTACCGACGATCATGACTTCAGTTACCACTAAGAACACGCTAGCTATGGAGATCACAACAGAAACAACCACCAAATTTCCTAAGGGTAAGTTGTGCTTTTGGTTTTTTCAAGAGACAGGTTATGCGTTGGGGGTGTGAGACTGAGAGGCTTTGAAAACCAGGTTTTTTAGCTGGAGGGACCGAAAACCATCAACCCTCTGGTTTCGTCGCAGTGGTAAGAGGGGAGCAGTATCCCTCTAGGTGGTTTGATACGATTGTGAGGTTTTTCGTAAAGCTGGCTTGCCCTTGCTGAAATATTTGCAGGGCAATTCTTTGAAATATTGTTTGTAACTTTATCCTCTATCCTTTCATTTTCCATAATCTTTGTCTACATCGAGCTGAAGTGATTCTGTCTGCACGCTCGCGACAGCCGTCTTCTTACATATGTATAACCTTTCTTTTGACATTTGAGCGCTCAGAGCAAAAAAAGAAAGACCATTTGAGAGGATTTGCGTCAACTTCGTAAGTCGTATGGACCAATTATCCTGCTGGTCACATCCTTCTATCCACGTGGATTAAACTTTCTCGGTGCTCTAAATGCGTTTACATTTGAGTGCTGTTGATATATTTAGAAACGGTTGTGTTTTTTGTCATTGAACATAAAATGCCGAATTCCTCTCAAGAGTTTTGCTCGAAACAGTCGAATTATTTGGGTCAGTATGAGTGTCACCTCCGTTCTTCGCCTATTCTCTTTTTGTTTTGATGTTGATTTATCCTTCATCCGTAATACGCCTATTTGCATTTACATATCCAACTTGAGTCATATAATAAGTGCAAAAAATATTGCACTTTTTCGCATTCGAATATCCTTTGCTATTCTATCTCTGTGGGAGCTTCATTCATTGTGAGATGCATTTTTCTTTTTTAATATTGGATTTAAGGTGCGCAGTGAAAAGTCTTTTTTTAGAAAATATGCAGAAAAGCTTCTAATTATATTCCTCGTATTTTGGCAGCTTCTAATTGAGATTTCATATTGGTTTTTCTTTCCTTCTTTAGCCAATAAAAATAAGTACTCTAATTAAGATCATATTATCACTGAACAAGAGAATAAGTGAAAGATTAATTGAGCAAGTTCATGAATCCAAAAACATCCATAATCTTGTCCTTATTAAATTTATCTGTAATAGATCATAGAAGATAAAGTCACTATCATTGTATAGCAGAATCTGTAATATTCTGAAATAACTGTAAAATTCTTTAACATTGAATACTGTATTCTGTAAAATTTGTTATATAGCTCTCTAGGACATTTAAGGAACTTAGTATGCGCATAACGTTTCCTTAATCTTTTCCTCGATCCAACTATTAGGTTTGATTGGAGATTTTCTTCGTCTTGATATTTGAAGTATTGAAATTTGATTTTTTTTTCTATGTCATGAAGTAGTGAAGCATTTATACTCTTCGGTAGTGCGTTTTTGTTCGTTGAGATAAGTGAGCGAAAAAATTCACAGGTACCAATTAATATATAAACGATATATAAGATATTTTATATTTTATTTTTGCTGATATAAATAAATTACTTTTTATTTAAATATATTTATTTATATAAGTACGTATTTCATTGTACTTTATTGTTTCTAATTCATAGTTATTCCTCTTTGGAAGAGTTTTCCTCGGAAGAAAACAATTAAAACACGAAAAATTTTTGATCTTTGAAAGCAATTTTGATTCATTTCAGCCAGAAATTCTTGTCAACTTAGGGCTACTAAACTTATGGTCGCATCCTACTGTTCAAGTGAGTATATGATCTTTTCTGTTTTTTACGCAGATTCACTATATGTAAGTGAATATTTTTGCATATCTATGTTTTTTTTTAAACTACTTTCACTTCCATATACAATTTTCTTTATTCTTTTAATAATCGTTTCATTCCACATCACCTTACAGAAACACAAAAATATTAGATACGAAAAAGACACATAAAAAAATTACAAAAAATAAGCGTAAAATATGTGGAGAAGTTGCAGAAAAATATGCGCCAATTTGCAATTTAATGGCAGAAGAAACTTGGCAAAAAATTTTCTTTCATTTATATATACGAAAAATTTCAGCATATATCGATATCTCAACACTGTAAATTTGCTCGAAATTCATCGTGCAAGTTTTGGTTATTATTTACGCGTAGCAGTATTTAACTGATAAAGACGTCAGCCCATCGCTAGTTGTTTTCCTCACAGTGCTATCTTCACCTCTATTGCTCTCTTTCGGCCATAGGTGCATTGTTTAATTGGCAATTTTCTAAGAAAAAGAAGTTCACACGTAGTCACTAAATGAATTTATGAAAGCGTTCGGATGGGGGGTTGCTGTTTTGCTATTAACGTGATTGGAATACGCCAAAGGCGATGATTGAATACGCCATCAATTAAACCGGTCGATGATGGTTGGGCACTTTTTCGTTTCGTTGCTTTCATATATATATATGTGTGTACACTCGTTACACTTTTTTTTAATGGCAATAAATGTTTGCAATATTTTTGAAGATAGTATAGAGAGAGATAGAAATCAATAAGGAAAATAGGTGGAGCTAATAAAACATCAACGAGAGTTTCGGTTTATTTGTGCTATTGAAAAAAGGAAATTCTCGTTAATTCGTCTCTTGAAATTAGCTTCATTCTTTCTGTTTGTGCTCGATCAATTTTTTTGGGAGGAATTTTCCAAAATTTTTCCATTGAGAAATTTTTTTTTTTAAAAAATTTTCAATTTTATACTTTATTTTTGTTAGATTTCATTTTAAGTGAAAAAAATTGGTATAGAATAATTCGATAATGGAATTTTTTTATTAAAATTGGAAAAATCATCGAAGTGAAAATTGCATCTATAGAGTGATTGTCTTGGAAAATTTGCCGCTGCTTCCCAATCGCATTTTCACTAAAAAAAATTTTTTATAGCCACGCGAATAATTTGCCTCTATTAGAGAATTTTTTATTGTCTCTACCAAAATGTGTTGTGAAATATCGAAAAATTACAGAGTATTTGCGAATTCGAGTGCTTTATTGCATTTTAGTGGCTACGATTTTCGTTGATTACTGTAATGAGTGTTTTTTACTTATTTATTTTCATGAAAGTTGTTTTTTATCCTCAATAGCTGATAATGGAAGAAATATTGATTGATAATGTCCCGAAGTGGTTTGTATTTACCGTATTTGCCGTATCAATAACTACCGTATCGCTTCGAGTGATCTGAATATTTTTGATACGAGAAGGCGCCTGATGGTCGGCTATTTGCATGTTCATTCACCGCTTATTCATTGCTAAAGCAACCATTCATAATAGTGGGGCATAGCGAATCTGTGACTCATACCAAAGGCAAGTCTCACCCTATCAGCTCATGCTGAGGTCATAACCTCTGCTAGTGACCCACTTAAAACTCGCGACTTATAATAGTGATTTATTCGAAGCCCGCAACCGATGCTAATAACCCATTCGAAAGCCGCAGCCCACGCTAATGACCCGTTCGAAAAACGCAACCCACGCTAATGACCCGTTCGAAAAACGCAACCCATCCTAGTGACCCATTCGATGCCCGCAACCCATGCTAGTGACCCATTTGAAAGCCGCAACCCATGCCAATGACCCATTCGAAATCCGCAATCCTTGCTAATAACCCACTCGATACCCGCAGCCCATGCTAATGATCCATTTGAAATCGCATCTCATGCTAATGACCCATCCGAAAGCCGCAACTCATGCTAATGGCCCATTCGATACCCGCAACCCATGCCAACGACCCATTCGAAAGCCGCAACCCATGCTAATGATCCATTTAAAATCGCAACCCATGCTAATGACCCATTCGGAATCCGCAACTCATGCTGGTGACCCATTTGATGCCCGCAACCCGTGCAAACCACACATTCGAAAGCCGCAACCAATGCTAATGACCCATCCGATGCCCGCAGCTCATGCTGATGACTCATTCGAAACCCGCAGCCCATGCTAATAACTCGTTCGAAACCCGCAACCCATGCTATTGGTCCATTTGAAATCGCATCTCATGCTAACGACCCATTCGATATCCGCAACCCATGCTAATGACCCATTCGAAACCCGCAACCCATGCTAATGACCCACTCGAAACCCGCGACATAATGTATTCATGTTTTAATCGAATCGATCACTGTTGAGATTTTCGACATATTTTGTGACCAGAAAGGTGCAAATATTTCCCATTCGTACGTAAATTCCCCAGCATTTGGGAATCTTCCCAACATGGGAAGTTCTCATAGGAATTTTGCTGTAGGTCATCTACTTGCACTTTTCGAATTTCGTAGTTTTTTTTTTTTTTTGCGTTGAGTGGTTTCGTCGAGAAATTATGGGAGAGAGATAGATAGATGTGAAAACACACACGTACATGCATACTCAAGGACATTGTGTCTTCAAAATGTGCAACGAAATTTCTAAAGAACTCAATGAAGTCGAGCTATTCAATTTGTTCTGATGTGTACTTACTTGGTTTAATTGTTATTTGGCATTTTTGGGACGTAAAAATAAATTAAAAAGTTATGAAAACAATGGAGTATTCGATTGAGAAAATGATAAGAAAGCGAGGTTTTTTGATGAAGTTGGTTATTTTTCTTTCATAGATTAAATATATTTGGATTTTTAAAATTAAACAAAAGGAGTTTAAAATTAAAAATTGTTTTACATAAAGCCTTAAAGAGTATGAAAAAAAGTGGATAAGGATAACGGTTGAAATTTTGTTTCGATTATAAGAGGAAAAATGAGGTTTCAACTTCCATCTGTGGTTTTAATTTGTAAATAATTACAACTATTATTAAGGGAAGTGTTATGTTAACGTTAAATGACTGATTGTTCGAAGTCAAAGCGCCCATTTTGCATATACGAATGAATCCAGTTCATAGATTCGGCGGTTATAGGAGTGCGTTGTGCGTGTAGAGACGACGACGATCGGCGACGTAACGTCTCGCGATCGTTTCCAACAACTCGTTCTCCTATAACACCCACTTCTCTCTCTTTTGGGCAAATCGCCCATCTATCCACCCGACTGACTGCAATGCATTGCCATCAAAATATTGAAGCGAGCATAAATTGGCGCATTTAAAAATTTATTTAACTTTCTAATGTAAATCGATAAATTCAATCTGTCAATTTTTTTGTTGTGTTGTTTATCATCTTATAACTTTATGAAATTATATTTTATCTTTATTATTTATGTATGTATTTATTTATTTATTTATTTATTTATTTATTTTTTATTTATTTATTCACTTATTTATTTATTTACTTACTTACTTGTTTTAATGAGGTATAGATGTTTGCTTCAAGGATTCTAAGAGGATCTGAGTCATAGGCTGCCAAGTGTGGATGGTAAAATGTAACGACGGTACCTATTTTCATATGCTGCAAATATCTTCATTTTGTTTGAATGGTGAGAGATATCTGTAGGAATTGAAAGTAAATCGCTCAGAGCTATAAAAGTCGAGATTATACCTCAGTCTATGATTTTGGGTTTCATAGCTTTCGCTGACTATCATTGTTGGCAGTCGGCTGTCGTTTACACGACTTAATTTTCTGAGGCTATAATTTTTTGAGTGCGTACTAACGAATAACCTAAAAAATTCTATAAGCTTGTAAAAAGAATTATCGAACAATGACGATATTTTTCCAATCAAACTTTGTGCTATAATCGTATTGCGGTCACTAATTCATTAGCACGTTTTTGTACTCTTTTTTTTTTGTGCAAATTTTATGATTTTACCATTGTTTTTCAATATTGTATTATTAATAGTACATCAATGATCACTAATATTTGCATATTGTACATATTGAAAAACTATAAACACATATTGCATTTAAAATGTTTGTGCTATAATTTTGATGCGATTTTTATGCATATCACTTGTTAGTCTAGTTACTTCGACTGCCTCTCATGTCCTCTCTTTCACGATTCGACATAGTGAAGCTCTGAATTGAATTTTTTTTTTTTTCATTTTTGAAGATGATATCAAAAAAGTTGTGTGTATATGGCAGGTAGGGGATGGGGTGGATGGGGAGGGAGGAAGTAGATGGGGAGATGGGGGAGGAGGGTGAGATTATTAAATACAATTTTGCTAATATTCAAATAAAATATCAATGGTTAATTCTTAGCCAAACAATAGATTTTAGACTCTATTTCTTTAGTGATAGCAATCAACTATTAGGCGAACTTTCGATGAAGCGAAAGAATTTGATGTTTATCTCAACTCAAATCATCGATATATATATTTTTGTGATCAAAAAAGTACAATGCCGATTAAATTTTCTAACCTCAAAATTCATCACTATCATTGTATAACATCAAAGATCAAGTACCTTTTCCGTATTTCATCAAGGACTACTTATAGAAATAATTTAAAAAGCGTGACAGATGGTTGGTACAAAATACGTTTTTCTTTTTTTTTTAAATACGTCTGGCAATTGCAATTTTTTCTGTTAGTTGATTTCTTTTTATTAGCTTTTTTTAGTTTCTCAATTATTTCGCCTAAAATATTTAGTAAATCAAAACTGTTGATTATAGATTAGCGATTGTAGTTCATATTCAACAATTCTTTCTTTTAGTCCTCTCTTTTCCCTCTACGGCTCCAATGCGACTCCGGCTGTCCTATAGCAACTACTAGACAAATTACTCGTGCAAAATGCATTTAGGTAGCATTGCAATTGTTCGATGAAAATTTGACTGCTTTTTTTTTTTGTTGACGGGCAGCAAAAACTTTGACGAAAAAGAGAAGGATGCGATCGTATCTATGAATCAGCTCATGGTTTGAGGAGAATTTATGGAAAATCTTTGCTAAAGTCAATGATTATTGACGGAGGAAATGACTTCTTTTTTTGCTTAAGAAATTGATTTAAAAAAATTTTTTTCCTACTTGAATAATAAACTCTTCGAATTTTAAAGCGCTGCTTATTTACTGATATTTACCGATGCAAAAAAGATATTCTTGGCATCTTAACCTTCAAGGTTGTCATAATTCCCAAATATTCTCGAGAATGATGCCAATTCTCAGAAAATTAATCGAATTTTTTGAATTTTTAATTAGTGGATTTGTGTAATAACGCCGAAATCCCCCATAAACTTTCCTAAAAAATTGATAAAGTTTTCTTTTTGAAGTAATTGGCGGATGCGATTAGCGTGATAAGAATGATGAAAGCATAATAGAGGATCGTTTTCGTGATAAGAAAAAATGAATTGCATTTAATATTCAATTAAGAATAGATAGCTGTTTCCTTTCTACCATCGATCATTTTTAGCTTAATTTTGATTCATATGAATATTGTAAAAATTAACGGTCGATAAGCCATATAAAAAAGTGATGTATGACTAACGTATGTGGATATGTCGAAGTTAAGTATTATGAGTAAGATAGTACATAGTATCGAAGTTTCTAATGTTTTCTTAAACTTGTAATGCTCTATACGGGCGACAAATATGTCGTCGATTTATGACTACCCAATTGATTCAGTGATCGATAATCGATTCTACTGCATGATCCATTCATTGATCGATTATCGATTCCACTACTTGATCCATTCATTGATCGCTTATCGATTCCACTACTTGATCCATTCATTGATCGATTATCGATTCCACTACTTGATCCATTCATTGATCGCTTATCGATTCCACTACTTGATCCATTCATTGATCGATTATCGATTCCACTACTTGATCCATTCATTGATCGCTTATCGATTCCACTACTTGATCCATTCATTGATCGATTATCGATTCCACTACTTGATCCATTCATTGATCGCTTATCGATTCCACTACTTGATCCATTCATTGATCGATTATCGATTCCACTACTTGATCCATTCATTGATCGCTTATCGATTCCACTACTTGATCCATTCATTGATCGATTATCGATTCCACTACTTGATCCATTCATTGATCGCTTATCGATTCCACTACTTGATCCATTCATTGATCGATTATCGATTCCACTACTTGATCCATTCATTGATCGATTATCGATTCCACTACTTGATCAACTGTCGACTCACTAATTGATCCATATATTTATCATTGATTGACTCAGATCGATTGACTTATCACTAAAATGATTGTAGAAGTGAATTGAAACCAGTTCTAAAAAGCGTACGGTGAATGAAGTATTCATCGCTATCTCGAGCAGTCATGCACACATCTACACAGATTGCGCAACAATGTGACGACGCGATTCGGAAACGTCTTCTTTATTCTTTGAGTAATCACCTACTCTTAGTTAGCACTATTACAGTGTCGATTTTTAGTGAGTCTAATGGGACTATCGGTTTATATTTATCCTCTAATAGGCTTTTTTTTTGCTAACTAATCCTCTACTGCATATACTTTTACAAAATAGTATTGCCGTTTTATTTTAAAAAAGTTGAATAGTGTATAGCTAGCGTATAATCTTCATTTATTTATTATTAATATATTTATTATTCGATTTCAATAATTTGAAGAGAAATGCTAATGATAAAAATATATGAATATTTATAAATATTTATGATTTGTGAAAAATCTTGCAAAATTTTATGTTTTTATCTTTTTTGTTTATGAGTGAGAATAAGTGAGCTAAAGGTTATAGTTTTTTTTTTTTTTTCTTGAATTAGAATATGGTATATCTTGTTAAGAAACCTTCGTAGAATGTAGAATCCGAAGTTACGAGACTCGATTATTCGATTTAATAAGCCTAGTGTCGATTAATGAGCCTAGTATCGATTTAATGAGCCTAGTATCGATTTAATGAGCCTAGTATCGATTAATGAGCCTAGTGTCGATTTAATGAGCCCAGTATATAGAAAGTTTTTTGAATTGTTATCCGGATAGGGGGTTATTATACGGATAGGGCTATCGCTCATATACGAAGGATTAGCTTTCGTAGCGGATTGTTTTTAGGTACTATTTGATTGTCTCCTCTTCTTTGCTCTCCCCTCAAAAATTATTCATTCCCGTTGCAAATTTTCGCTAGCCTGATCGCCATCTATTCTCGAAAAATAACTTCGGCTAGCATCGAATATTTAGCGGCAAATTCGGGCACTCTGGCGTCGTTTTAATGACTCCTTTAGGAGCCGTCGATTTTCGCTTTCTCTCCGACGAAAACACTCCGACAAATACAATAATAGTTCAATAAAACGAAAGTACGAATAAGACAGGTAGATAAATAGGCCAGAGCGTGGCATGTTAACCTTAGTGGTGCAGAATGAAGGGAGGTTTTGAGAATAAAAGAGTGGAGGAAAAAGAATGGCATTACAAGTCCCATATAAAGTTTAGAGTGGACCATTTATTGAGGGCAAAATTGAAGAAGAACTTGTTAGTTTAGTTTTGGTTCATGCAAATTTCAAAAAGTTTGCACTCTCAACAACTATCAGCATAATAGTGAATTGGACACTTATTTCTTCATCTTTGATTACGATTATATAACGTAAACAGGTCTTCATGAGGCATTGCAAGGAAGTTTACGCGGGACAAGGTGTTAACTGAAGGGAGTGCTGTGGTTTCCGGAAATGAAACAATCATGTTGGCCAAGAATGGTGGAGGGATGGGAAAGAGAAGGGAAAAAAAACTGGAAAATAGAAAGAGAGGGAGAAGTGAAAAGGGACTAAAAAAAAGTGATGAAAAGAGAGAAGAAAGTCTTAGAAAGAGAGTGGAAGAGAGAAGAGGAAAAGTTGAAAAAGAAACGTGCAAGACAAAAAAGAACTGAAAAAGAAACGTATTGATAGGAGTTGCAGATAACGATAGTTTCGGTTTCGTGACAGCGGTCTAATTTTTCCTTTTTTTATCTTTCCGATATTTTTTGAGTACCAAACTCATTTATCAATTCCACTTGCTATTGACATAAAATAAGATAGCGTAAAAATCGCCAATATTTTATTGCAATTTATGAGATTCTCAACCATTCACCTCTTTGATCGCATATAAATAACTTTCGTCATATATAAGAGCGGTATTATTTGCAAATCTTATTGCTTATATTTCAATAGTTTATTTTTCAGCGTTATTTCATCGTTCTCCACTGTGATATTTTTGGTTCGAATTTGCATATAAAAAAGCCGGAAGCTAAACCTTTGAAAATTATTAGATTATTTCATATTTCAGCTGTAAGTTTAATCCATCAATAACTTAAGGATTTGCGAATATTTGAATATACCTGAAATTTTGCATACATTTTTGCGCCCGGTCGGATTACATTTCAAGATATATGGGCGGTTGAATTATCTAAAATATGCATACATTGTTCGTTCATGTTTTATTGCTTGTTGATACTATATGGAATGAAATACAAAAGCGCGTATTGCGCCAATTTCTCTGGCGCGCTTTTCCATTTCTTGCAAAGCTCACTGTATTTTTAATGCTACAAAGTTGCAATTAAGTGCTGAAATTTTCATCAAAAAATTTCAGTTTTTACATGTAAAAAAGTAACAATGCGATAATACCTCAAGACTTATATATTACTCTTTCAGCTAATAGAAACTTTTTATTGAAAGAAAACTATAAAAATTTATTTTTTAAACCGTAATTCGAAAGTTTTTCCTTTGGAGTTGAGATATGTTCACTTAATCAGAAAAAAATTGTGTTAAAATCGACCAATAGGTGTGGTATGTGTATGGGCAAAATTTCTGCGCTCATAATGAACTTCCTCATTATAACAACATTTGTGTTATTTTTTTCATCACCTGTGCTATGAACAGTATAAAGATTAAGAAATTACTTGCATCTGAATTGGGGAATTGAATTTTTTTCGTTATTTTTATTTTTCTGATTTTTAAAATTCTCTAATAAAAATTCCTAATAACAAATTGGTTTTTTTTTTATTTCAAATTTTTTTCCATTCGAAAATTTCATAAACATTTTTCTCTCCTAATTTATTAAATATTTGTTTTTCATTTTTGAATATGTAATATTTTAACGATGAAAGGGCATATCTAATGGCGATTTTAATATATTAAATGAATTAGTTCTCACGTATTTCGTTTCGTTTATTCAATTTCTATATGTTTGCATACATATATGAGAGATAATCAGCTTAATTAGTGATGCGTCCTAATTATTTTAATTTTCTAATCGTTATTTCGATATTTATTCGTTGCAATAATTTTCAATCAACTTATTATTTTTGTTGATTATTTCAGTTATTTGTGGAACGAAAGAGTGCAACGATCATTCAAAAGGTTTGTTATTATTTCATTGCCGATCAAACATCACGTAGAGTACTTTCAACGATAATATTAAATCAATTACTATATAAAATGAGTTGAATTAATATAAATAATGGTCCATCAAAAAATTTTTTAATTGAAATATTTTTAAAGTGCAATAAGACAAGATAAATAAAACATCACCTTTGCGGTTATTAAATTTCGGACGGCGTTTTTGTTTTGTTTATTTTTATGCCTCGTATAATAACTTAAATGTAAACAATCGACACAGTACATTCGTTTTTAATTTCCGATAGAGAAAGAAAATAAGAAACACGTTTCAATCGAATCGTCCATCAAGTGCTATATATTCTTTCATATTAGAAAAGGTTATCTATGCATAGAGTAAAATCGATTTCTTTCTATTTGTAAGTCGATATCCAGAAATGCAAAAGTGAATCCAGAAATCCAAAAATGAATCCAGAAATCCAGAAATGAAAATATTATAGGGGCGAGGTGAGACGACGGGATTGTTGATGGAACGCAATGCGTCCTCATCGTTTGAAATGGATGACGATTCACGTAATTCCTCGATTAAACCGAGCGTCATCATAGATGATAGTGATGATGAGGAATTTCTTTGCGGTTATGGAAGGTCTTTTTCCTTTGAAATTATTTTTTAGTAGTTTAATTTCTTTTTTTTCGATTTGATTTCTGAGTTAATCCGAAAGATAATTAAAGATAAAATTATGAGAATAAATACTGATCTAAAGAAATCATTTATTGAGATTCTTCGATAACTTGCGCTCATTTAAATAATTTAAATTACATTCAAAAGTTTTATGAAAAACTTACCTAAGAAGATATGCTAATATTTNATTTCATCATCGTCTTATTAAGCTTCTTAATAGCAATAGTAAGTTTTGCAATTAAAATGTTATGGAATGTAAAGTATAATAGATACGAGCAGTTTTTTTGCAATGAATTTTTCCAGCACAACTAATTTGAATGGTTAGCAGGAAATTTGCAATTTTTACAGGAAAATTTTCCAAAATTTCCATTTTCATAAAAAAAAGGAAAAATCAGCAGTCATTTCTTTTATGCGTTTTAAGAAATACACTACCTGAATGGATATTCGCAAAAAATCGTCATTAGGAATCATTTAATGCTCAGTTCGCCCATATAGTGCCATAAGAGTGCCATTTAAATGTGGTTTGTCTTGTTTTCGATATACCAAAGAAAGTTTTTTTATTTACTTAATTAAGGTTTAGAGAACATTAACGGAAGAAGAGCGCACTTATCGAACTTGATGACATTCTTTCAGTTCAAAAAAATACCTCAACACACCTCAAATTTTCCATTACGCTACTGTGTAAATTTGCATACGAAAGCCTATATGGCCTCAGTTTTTATAATTTCTTTCTTAATGGTGGTTATATTTTATTTATTTCAGTTATATAGGAATACTTCAATTCGTGGTTTTAATTCCATTTATTAAATCCATTCTGGTAATGTGTTGACGAACATCAAATGGTTTTCAACGCTTTTGCAAGTTGTTTCACCATCATCAAGGGAATGCTATTTGCTAAATTGCTAGTCGTGTTTCTATTCTAGAACACTTGGGATTTTTAAATGTGTCATTCACTTCGAGGCAGAGGAAAACGGGTGGGATGGGAAGAGAGAGAATAGAATGGGGAGGATGGAATGCGAACCTTTTCTTTTCACCCGGAATATTAATCGATCGATTAATTTCAGGTCATAAAGGTCGATGGATAGGTATTGGTACGTTTCTAATGGGTCTAGGTTCATTTGTTTGTGTTCTTCCGCACTATATGGTCAGTCCATATCAAGTCAAAGATGGAGGCATTAACGAAAGCGATTATGGCCAATGTATGTGGAGGTAAACGAAACGAGATGTGAGAAATTATACCTCGTAAACGGTGTCCCACATCATCAATACTGAAATCGACTGGAAGGCATTGAAATCGAAGTCTCAACTGCTAGTGATTTGCATCTATAAGAGCAAGGCAATATTTGCATAATTTGAGACGAATAGCGCAGAATATGAATTTCAAAATTGCGTAGCGTTATTTCAATCTAATGTCCAGTAGTTTAGTTGATAGGGCATTGAATTGGAAAGCTTTCCCTCGTGTGTTCGATTCTTCAAGGAGACAATTTTTTATTTGTTGACTCAATCATCTTTTGAAGTATATGGGACTACCTAACCGTATATATATATATATTTCGACGATCCGACGATTCGCCAAGGGTTGGCGCAGATCTGTCGAGTTCCCTTCGCTCATTCGACTTTTTAGCTTTGCGGCAGCGGCGTTGAGGTCGCTAGCTGGATGTTGTGTCCTTATAGCCGCGGTTTGCCTTTCTTGTGGTGGTCACTGAGGATCAGACACGCATTCATCACCCTCTCTGACCTACTGGAGGAGTTTCCAGTATATTAAGGCCCTAAAGAGCATAAGGCACTGCTAGCTTACCCGTTGTGTTTCCCGTGATACTCCCGAAGAGGTGAATGAGTATGGCTTGGGGGACATATTTTTATCACCGTTCTTTATTCATATGTGTAAGCATTATGCTAAAAGTTGACACATTCCAATCACAGGGAACAACAATCAACGATATGTGCAAAGAGTGACACCAATTATGCATCATATTTGAATCCGTATTTTCTAATGTTTCTACTTGGTCAAACACTACACGGAATTGGCGCAACACCACTCTTTTCGATTGGAACTGCATATATCGATGAAAACGTATCACAGAAGGCATCTCCCGTCTATCTTGGTAAGAGTTTATTTCACCTTTTTTCTTGCCCATATTCTTTCCATATTCATCGAGTGTTTTTTCGGGAAGGAGAGATGCAGAATAGAGGATAAAAAGGAGAAAGCTGGATAAAATATCCTTATTGTGGTGGGATATGATATCCTTATCATTGATGCCTTATCTAAGTAAACACGCTCAAATGCACGATGTTAGACAACCATCACGATGAATACTCTATACGATTGTAGTCAATAGGGACCACCAACCTACCACCTACAGCATAAACGCTTGAGAATAAACTGCAAATATATCTCAGCAAGCATTTACTAGTTAATAAGCCCTATAATCAAAGCATCATATTTAATTTTTATTTATTTTTTTGCTGAATTTTGCAGCTATTCATGCAGTGGTCACATCTATTGGACCAGTGATCGGTCTTTTTGTTGGTGGATTTTTACTTACGATATATACCGATTTCGATCGTGTTGATATCTCCAAGTATGTCTTAATACAATTGAATTTTTCATAAAAGAATTTTTCAAAAAAAAAGAAATTATGAATTTTTCATTTAAATTATTCATACCTTATTTATGCTGAAATATTAATACAATTTAAACCTGTATTCAATCCTTTCGTGAATAGAAATTACGGATTTTTGGTGCTAGAAACAAATTAGATCACCAAAAAATGAAATACAATTTTTTCTTTAAGTTTTACGATGAATTCTGCGGTGAAAAAAAAAACATTGGAGACATAAACAACAATTTTTCAGGATCACCCTCAAGGATTCATCAGATCCACGTTGGGTTGGAGCATGGTGGCTTGGTTTCTTTGCATCTGCTATACTTGCATTTTTAACCGCTTTTCCAATACTTGCATTCGCAAGGGAATTGCCTGAGGCAAAGCGGCATCGATTAAAGGATGTCAACCAGGTAATCGTTTTCCAACTTACTTGTTTTTTTTTTAATCGGTACTCATCTTAAAGCAATGGAATCTACTTGGTAAATAAATAAATTTTAGAGCTACTCTGTTCTATGATTGTTTTCGATAATAAACTCAAGAATTTTTTTTATTTTAAAGAACAAGATAGTATACTTCAAAAATAAGCTATTATTAGTTTATTGTTCGATTATATTCTAATGGTTGTATTCTCTATTGTTAAAATTACCTATCGTATTGGATAGCATCTCGTTGAGAATTTTGGCATGAAAAATAATAGTACCCATGGGCAATGTTTGATATCGAAAAGCAATTCTGGAAAATTTTCGGGAAATTTCATCATACGTGTTCACTTTAGCTGAAGCTCTAACCACCCAATAATCCATCAGTGCTGTCAACATCGAAGATATATGCATATAATTTGTGTCTGTATCAATTGTAATTAAAAAGTTTCAAGTTAATTGCCTAGAACGACTTACACAGTAAGTTGAATATTTTCATAATCAATCGTATAATAATGATGAAATGGTACGATGGGCGCAGCAGATGCGTGCATCAGCAACCGCAAGCATCAACACTTATTCTATATTCAGTTGCAATCGCATTCTATTATTGTTACGTATTTTTCACACACACAAAAAAAAACTTTCACGAAAAGTTCGCTCATTTTTTATATACATTTTTCCCTACTTAAATAAGTCAAGCGTTTTTCACTACAATGATAAGGTGAGAATTCATAGAAATTCGAGTATTTTATCTTATTTCGTATGTTTAAGTTCTTCTATTAATTCCTTGTGTTTTCTCATTCGTTTATATTTCTTAAGCATACACATTTTCATATGTAATCCATTAAGGTAAAGAGTGGTAATTGTTGTTTTCAGGTACATGCTGTATCTCAGGTCGATGATAGCGATCTAATACTTAAGGGGAATCTGAAATATTTGCCGAAAGCTGTTTGGGTAAGTCTGCATTCATTTTCATACCTCATTTTCTTCCATATTAGCGCCATAAGCTTCACTTTTCGATAACTCTATATTTCCCATTCATTCTATCCCTTCAATAAAAGATAGATGTATTTGCTTTTACTACTTTGTTTCTTTAACAATGACGTCATAAGCGGTCAATATTTTCGGAATATTACAGCCTTATAATTTCCCCCTGCATTAATCGTTCTAATATCGGCACTATTATAAGAAATGATTGCTAATATTGCATATGACTTTATAAAATGGATCGGATTAAATTAAATTAAATGGATTTTGTAAAACTTGCCTTTTTTTGATTGAGCTAAACACTTAATAATCTAAGGTGTTAGATTAGCAGTATAGAAATGAATCAATCAATGCAACTTTGAGTTCTATTTGATTCAGTAGAGAAGATAAGCATATTTCAGAATATTCTACGAAATCCAACATTCGTAACTTGTATCGTTCTTGGTATATTCGAGTCGATTGTTATCAATGGATTTGCGGCTTTTATGCCAAAAATTTTGGAGGCAATTCTTAGTACAACACCAACTAAAGCATCATACCTCTCTTGTAAGAATTTTTTATTTTCATAATTTATTTCTAAACAATTTTATTTATAATGGAATGAAATGAGCATTTGCAATTGCAAAGAAATACATTTTTTTTGCAATGCAATATGCAATTGCAAAATACACGTCCTTTATGAGCATATCAAGCAATCTTTGGAACATAGAAAAGAATGCCATTAGAAAGGTTATTTCATGTAGAGAGTTTTTTCCCATTGAAAACAGTAGCGATAAATGTCTTCACCATCAACTGCTAAGTAGATACAAGATCGTCCATTGTGCCTTATTTTAGCCAGTCAGCTGCCATATAATATAGAAATTAAGCTGAAGGAAAACATGGATTGTTTTATGAAGTATTTTTATCAGTGTAATAAAGTTTATTTTTTTCAGCGGTCGTAATATTTGCTGCAGCTGCGGGAGTGATGCTTGGCGGTGCACTTATTAGGCAGCTCAATCTTCAGGTTTCTATATTTTTAACTTTCTATTTCGAATGATGTTCATTGCACTGTTTGTCAGCATTTATGAGAATTGAGAGCGGTTTGAAAGCTTAAAGTATATGTTTTAAGGTTCCATTTTGAGTTCTAAGATGAGGCCTTAAAGAAGGGAATTTTCCTTCTTCCTCCTTCTCGAGGAGGGAGAGGAAGGGAAAGCTTTCTTCAGTATTGAAGATCTCTTTTTTCTCTCGTATTTTTCGATAAACGAGAGATATTTATGAGAATTGAGAGCGGTTTGAAAGCTTAAAGTATATGTTTTAAGGTTCCATTTTGAGTTCTAAGATGAGGCCTTAAAGAAGGGAATTTTCCTTCTTCCTCCTTCTCGAGGAGGGAGAGGAAGGGAAAGCTTTCTTCAGTATTGAAGATCTCTTTTTTCTCTCGTATTTTTCGATAAACGAGAGATTTATTGTAGTTACTAATCGTGTTATATGAGCATGAAACCGATAAAACTCCAACTAGTTTCGAGTCAACTATTTCCTAATTGTTACTAGAGTTGAGACCTCAAGATGGTACTTGATATTTTTGGGAGATTATTGCTTGATGATATCCTTTCAGATAATAGACAATCAAGATAAGGCTGTAAATTAAAGTTTTATTTAGGTTGGTGGTATGTTGAAGATGATATTCTTCTGTCATTTAATCGCATTACTGCTTATCACTTCATTTCTAATTCAATGTCCTGCACGTGATTTTATTGGGATTAATCTCGGATACAACAATGAGTTAGTCCCCTTTTTGTTTTAATTGCTTTGCTTTTTTCCATAGCCGCATATATGGTCATTAATACTGCAGATATTAATCTATATAAAGGAACTTCGAAATATGCATAGTACAATTTACTTTGAAAACCTTTGCTTATCTATGAAACGACTATACCGATAGTATTTCATGAAGCGGTAAACTTTTCACTGCTATCGAGACCTATTGCTATCTCACCTACTCGAAATGCTATTCACTCGGATTATAGGGGGAAGTTGTTGGTTGTATATATTTTATTTTCTTCAGGCGGATAAAAGGCGTAACTGCCGGTGATCTTTATTCCACATGCAATATGGATTGTGCATGTAAAAACGATTGGAATCCTGTATGCCATGAAAATAGTGGATATACATTCTATTCAGCATGTTATGCTGGATGCACTGATCGAGAGATCACTTCAACGGTATGCATCGTTCATTTTCATTTTGCAAATGAACTATTAAAAGGTTTTAAAAAAAATTGATTTAATGAGCAGTGTTGTTCCACTTGAAAGACTGGAAAAGATTTAAAAGATTTTGGAAAAGATTTGAAAATTGTTATGTTTGAACCAGAAAATAAGGAATTGCTATCATTTCCAATTAGAAATTTGTTACAGTTTTTTTTTTTTTTTTTTTCAAAATATTATTTATTATTTTCTTAATAATCTATTGGAAATTTTCTTAGAAATAACCATTAAATTACAGGGAAGAATTTGGAAAGGTTGTCAATGTTTATCAGAGATGGCATTATTTGGCAATAATCCACTCTTAATAGGCAACAACACTCTAAGAGAAGGTTTTTGCGAGAAGGAATGCGGCTATGCACAATGGATATTTCTATTTCTTCTTTTTCTTTCGGTTGTCGCTAGCTTCGCTTCTGGTATACCCTCACAGCAGGTATGTCTCTAGAGTCCGTTGCGGTCATTTCAGAATGCCAGAAGGAGGAAGAAAATGAAATGAACAATGCGGATTCGAACCTTCGATCTTTCGTTTACCGAACTAGGCTCATATCCGTTAGGCTAACGCTCATGTGATTTTTATCGCCCATTGCAAAAGTTTTCTTACATAGCAGGAGACTTGAGACGCTATACGTTTCATTATTTTATCTGAGAGTAACAATGGAAATCCAAAGAAGATCTGTTGATGTAGCCTTATTAGCTAACGGCTAACTTTCATGCAAATTTAAGAGTGGGTGTTTGGTAGTTCTATTAAAGCATACATTAGTATGTGAGATGCTTCACTCACATATTTTGAAATATTTGATGTATCTTCTGAGGACTGCCGCAGTCTTCCCTACAGCTTTCGAATATGGGGTTTCTACCAAATCTTTCCTATTTGCACGGAGAGAAACCTTTCTCTAACATTGGCATTACAGTAATGAACTCCAAATGTGATCTCGTTTGCCGTGGTTTTCACTTCTGTAGAGAACATTAATTTGCATATTTGCGATTCTACATGAGTGAAAATATTTTCAGATAATGCTACGAGTGGTTCCATTTCAACAACGTACGCTCGGTATTGGTGTTCATTGGACGTTCTTACGCCTTCTGGGTAGGTTGATTATTTTTATTTCAAATTCATAACTTAATAATATATCTTTTTTAATTGTTTTCAATTTAGGCCGAATTTATTATGCAAATTTATTCAGTTTCTATTCTAATTTATTTATGAAGAACTTTCACGAAAAAACCCGCGTAAATTATTGCTTAATAATAGTTTAGCTGAAGATTGCGCATAAATTCTATCAAAAAAACTATATATGTCAATATCTGATATAATGTTTCTTTGCTTATTATCTTATCTATAAGCTCAAATTCTAATTCAAATTAATTTGCATAATTGATAAGAATTCATCCGTTTATGCATCCAGTTTGTATATGAAATTTCAATTTGTGAAATGAAAGAAATTCGCTAAGCTTGAATAAACCTGAATCGAGTTTGAATAAAACTTTGCTCGAAGTATCTCAGGAAGCGGGTAAGGTAGATCAGGGGGTAGAATAACTTCAAAACGAAACGATGGTAAGGAAGTTTAATGCGGGAAGGTATGCCTAAAAATTATCAAATTTTAGGAACTGGGCTGCAATTTAAGAAGAAATTCTTATTGCTAAACGAGAGCAACAAAATTTAATACCTAAGGGGCCATATTTTGCAATAAAATATCAACTATTTTTACTGCAAAGAAAAAAATCTCTAGAATATTGGAATAATAATCCAATAAAAATTTTAAGAAAAATCAACTTTAAAAAAACGAAACTTAAACAGTTTAAACAGTTTATTTAATCATTTTTAAGTTCCTCTGAATTCTATTCCAATTATCTCTCCTCTATAAACAACAATAAAAATTTATATGAATCGATTTCTAGATCTTCTCTCACTTTCGAAATCATCGCCTTTGCAGTACCTGTAATAACAAAGGAGTAATTACGGTACCTGTAATAACAAAGGTGTAATTACAGTACTTGTAATGACAAAAGTGTAATTACAGTATCTGTAGTAACAAAGGTATAATTATTGCTTCATTAGTAATTCGTTTCAGGATTCATCCCGGGTGGTATTCTTTTCGGGATGATGATCGATACAGCATGTTTAAAGTGGAAAGAATCATGTGGCGCAAAGCAATCCTGTCTTGTCTACGATCCTTATCGCTTATCATGGACCATTATGGCAGTTGGTGAGATCCTTTTTTTAAATCAGGTCTTTTCGATTTAGAAATTTCATTCAGCGGCCAGGTGAATAGCTCACCTGTCCTAGTGAATTCTGATCAATCAATATCTGGTAGATCCTGATCACTCGATATCTATTCTTCATAATCATAATTTTTTAACGTAATCCTGCTCTCTTAGTGCTATTTTTTTAAAAATATTATTTATATGTTTATTAAGATGTATTATAAATAAGAAACATCAGATCCATTATCTGAGCATCCCTGAAATCCTTATTGAATCTAAACACTCTTTAGATATTTATATACTCTATTTGAGTCATTACTGAACCAATATCCAAGTATTCGAATGTAGATCAAAATCTTATGCGTTAGACGATGTTATCCTTGGTAATGAAAATGATTGTTGATATGATTATCAAAGGTTGTGAGTTTTTCTCAGTATAGGTAGATGCATAGCGTTTATTAAGAAGACGTTTGAGGGGATCATATAGCCTAAAGGAAATTAAATATAGATTACTAATTCCATCATCAAAAACCTTAAAGTGTAGATCAAATATTGCATTACCTATAAAAACATCCGCATAAATGTCAAATCACCTATGGAGGTATCTAGATAAAAAATTAGGTTCTTTATAGTATTGAATTAAATTGAAATAAAAGTTTTTAAAGCGTAGAATATTTCAATATATCGGCGCTAAGGTTGGATTTTTTCTCGGGAGGGAAGGGAGGGGGGGGGGGAGAGAGAATCAAAAATTCGTATAGTTTCGGGAGTATCTTAGCGGTCTATAGAAAAATTTTCTATGAGTTGATATTTTAGCTGTGGTTTGCAAATTGGTTTCCATATTGGCCACCGTTCTTGGTTACATGACCTATCGACCAAACGATTTGGACAATGGTATGTCGGTGCAAACGACTGATAGTCGTGGTCCACTCTCGCTAACGGTCAATGACGATCGGCCACCGACCGAATTCAACAATTCGATCAATAATAAAATCTTCGAAAGTTGTGACAGCTATGAGAGTTGACAACAGCTAAGAATCTGTCACCAACGACGTATGTATCATTCGATACTCACCTTTAAGCCATACCTTGACAGTATTGGCTACTCAAATAAACGATTATTTGTTCATAGGATAGTAGTGTTTATACGTTGTGGGTATTTGTTCGATCGTTATGTTGTGATTATGCGAAGATGCTGAATCCTTTATATTAGACCTAATATTGTCATTCTCGTAGTATCGGAAGAAATATGCATACCTATTCGAATAGTTGATGAAAATTTTCTTATTGAGCAATGTTATCGGTTGAAGTATTACTTAAGTATTTAATTAAATCCGGGTAAAAATTATTGCTTCAGAGCAGAATCGGGAAAGTTTTCTCGGTAAGTTTACCTTATTGAATAATCTAGAAAGTGGAATCGTTTTTTTTTTGGAGTGGTGGGGAAGGGGGGCTGGAGGGTTAATGGGGAAGGAGGGTGTCGAGAATAAGATGATGTTTAATTGTTGAGCAAAGTTGTGGATGTGACAAATCAATTGTTTTTCTTTTTCTTTTCTTTTTCTTTTTTTTTGTTAAGGAGTGAGGAAGGGATAAAAAGAAAATCCCCCTAGGTTCGTCATGTTCACATAGATTATTTTGCATCATATTGATATGGTACCATTTATAACAGATTTTTAATGATTGAAAAAATTGCAACTAATTGAAAATATTTCAACTGAAACATTGCCCATCTAAAGAGGATCAATAGATAAACTATAATCTATTCACTCGTTCTATACGATAATTACTATATGTATATTTTTATATTTTTTGACCGAAATATTCAATTGAGAAATTATTTTACAATTACAAAAGAATTAAAATTCTCCCTAAAAATAGATCATAATTGAAATTGCGAGAAATAATTTTTGGGGGTCCCCTCCCCTCCCCTTCCCCCCTCCGATTATACACTCATATATATTGCATGTTTGTTCTTGATTCTAAGATGTAATGTAATGATGGTCTTTGTGTTATTTCTTTTCTCATATTTGTTGTTCTTTTTTTTGTCTTGGCTCATTGATTTTGTTCTCTCACTATTACTATTTATGTGCAGAAGTCAACAACTGCGGCTCCGCTAATGATAACTTCTGCTCCGCTTATGGCAACTTGGGGCTCCACTAGTGACAACTTAGGCTCCAATAGCGACAACTTAAGCTTCTATTTTTATAAATTATTTATGCAAAATACGCGCAGCCGACATGAAAAATTATCGAAAAAATTTTTTATTTAAAATAAAATAATTTAAATATTATGGGACGATGAAATATGAAAATTCGCTTTTATAATTACCCGAGTTGTTGATTTATATTTGTAAATGATTTTCGCCCAGATTATAGAACAATAAAAATTTTGCTTCTCATTTCTTTCATTTGAATATCGATCGAAATACATCGAAAATATAGAGGTATATGCAAACATATTTGCATATTCTTGTACGATGTCGTATTACCTACTCTAAACGTTAGTATTATTCTATAAGTATTCGATTTCTGTCTTCTCTGTTCCATTTTAGAATGTACATCATTTTTAGAACGATTAAGAATTATTTGAGGATCCGGTATTAGCACTTATCTCAGATTACTACATACTCTACCTGGTATGTTGGGGAGTATAATTATGTTCATATTCGAGGTATAAAAGGAGGTTGAGACCAGGGAAACGAAGGTCTCTCGGGACATCTGTCCCTTCTATAAAACTGCCGAGCCTGTAAAACATAATCCCTGAAGCCTATAAGCGGGAATTTACAAATAAATTCACTCATAAATAAAGGAAGTTTCGCCGAAACAAAGAATCGTCCTTTCCTATGGGTTTCATCTCCCTACATGATCTGATCGTGCAATGACCGTATCGAAAGCATTCCCATTCCTAGATGCTTCTTGAGGTATTAAGGAAGTCGATGAGTAAATAAAGCATCGTTGCTAAAGTAGATCAACAAATGGGTGCTAGTTAAGTATCTCACCGGAAAGAAAATTGCTATAAATATTGGTGTCCCGTATTGGTGGCTTATTCATTCCATGCCTAGATCCTGGCACGCCTCGTTGTTTTTTTCAATGATCGCGACGGACGGTAGGTTGCATGATTCTGAAGGGACCAGTCATCGTCGCATTGGATCGATTAGATCTTGCATGAGGGATATACCTCGACTTTCCTCAACTATACCTCAACTATAATTAAACTCTTTTATAATCTAAGGTTTTAGGTTTTATTCCACATCGACTCATAACCTACTCGAAAAGCTTTATATATACATTATTAAAGGCGTAAGCAGTGGTTTGGTCATGAAAAATTGGATCTTTTCTGGAAGCTTCAAAACATTGTTTGCATCGGTTAAAACGTTAAGGAAAGGTATATACTTTACTGTTTGTGGAAATTATTGCTGTGTTAAGTGGAATGCAAAAAGCGCATATTACGCTAGCTTATCTGGCGTGCTTCACCACTTTTTTCCATTTGATGGTCTTATTGAATGTTAATGTGGTTGATTTCTTCTCTTCTCTGCTACTAATGTTTTGTTCCATTATAGAATCATCTTTAGACATATTATATGTGTTTATTTAAATATTTTCACTATGGAGAATTTTGAATATAATTGAAATATTCATATATAGAATATATTAATGTAAAATATATTAAATTTAAATATTAGTACTTTGAAATATTTAAAATGTATCGAATAATTATTAATATAACCGGTTGGTTTATTTATTAGAGTTCTAAATCGAATTAATTCACAACGCTTTCCATATATATTTGAAAATTTTAGATGTCTGTAAATCCTTTATTGACGCTTTAATTGATAAATGATATAGGAGGTTTTCTTACGATATTATGTTATTTGCATATTTGCATAAATTTTTTCCACATTTGCATAAATTTTNATTTATTTATTTATTTATTTATTTATTTATTTATTTATTTACTTATTTGTTTAGTCGTTTATTTATTTATTCATTTATTTATTTTGGCATTTATTGTTTGTTGTTTGTTTATTCAGTAGGCGGTAGTCATAGGTTTATTCGTCATAGCTATAGGTATTCATATTCAGTGGTGCTGAGAAAGGAATATTCCTCGCTTATTATAATTTTTCCTCTCAAATCTTTGTTCAGTCTTTGTTCTAAAACGCAAATGAAGTGTGCACCTAAGTTTATTAGTTTGTGGTTATTTTTTCATTATTTGAAGTTTTCTTATTTATTTATATTAAATATATTTATTTATGAATTATTTCAGGAGTTTAAAAAGGACGTCAGTTTGAAGATGAAAATAACAAAGAAAATAGCGGAAACAAATCAGGTGATAACTTTAAAATTACTTTAACTTACTAAAGATCGAGATAAGAGGCGTCCGAACCGTGGGGAGAGGGGGAGGGGTTCGAAAGGTTTTCTGGTACCCCATTGATTTCCAGTGCTGAATGATGAACTCAAAGCTTAAAACAGGCCAAAAAATTCGGAAATGATGTACCATTTCATGCCAATTTTTTGGCATGACAGAATACATGCATCGATAGCAGGACACGTTATATCACCCCCTCCAAATATTAGTGCTCTTTGTATTGATCTTTGATCTATCTACCTAATGAAACTCAATCAATAATAATTGTTGTTATCACAGTGATAACATCATCGCCTTTACTCACTTTTTTTTAGCTATTGAATATACATTTTTTTTTTGGAATTGTTGCATTGATTCTACAACTATGATTTAAGTGAAAACTTTGGAACTCTTAGTTTTTATTTAAATAAAAATAAAAATATGTTGCCTGATTATGGAAGCAGGAGCTTTCAAAAGCAATTAATTTGTAGTCTTGGGAGGGAGGCGTTAATTATTGCTTGTTTTTGGGGGTAGGAGGAGAGGGGCTAGGGAGGGGGGTGCTGCTGTTTGTTTGTCTTCTTGGCTAGGTGAGGGGGTGGGGAGGGTGGTGCTGTTACTTGTTTGTCTTCCTGGTTAGTTGAAGGGGTGGGGAAAGGGGTGCTGCTACTTGTTTGTCTTCGTGATTAGGAGAGAGGGTGGGGAAGGGGATGCTGCTATTTGTCTGTCTTCCAGGTTAGTTGAGGGGTGGGGAGGGGGTGCTGCCATTTGTTTGTCCTCCTAGTTAGGTGAGGGGGTGGAGAAGAGGGTGCTGCTACTTGTTTGTCTTCCTGGTTAGGTGAAGGGGTGAGGAGGAGGTTGCTGCTATTTGTTTGTCTCCTTGGGTAGGGAGGGGGTGGGGCCATTCGTTTGTCTTCCTGGTTAGGTGAGGGGTGGGGAGGGGACTGCTGCTTTTTGTTTGTCTTCCTGGTTAGATGAGGCGGTGGGGAAGGGAGTAATGCTACTTGTTTGTCTTCTTAGCTAGGTGAGAGGGTGGGGAAGAGGATGCTGCTATTTATTTGTCTTCCCGGTTAGGTGAGAGGGAGCGGAAGGGGTGCTGCTACTCGTTTGTCTTCTTGGTTAGTGAGGGGGTGGGGAGGGGAGTACTGCTTTTTGTTTGTCTTCGTTATTAGGTGAGGGGGTGCGGAAGGAGGTGCTGCTATTTGTTTGTATTGCTTGTTAGGTGAGGGAGCAGGGAGGGGAGTGGGGCCATTCGTTTGTCTTCCTGGTAAGGTGAGGGGGTGGGGAAGAGGGGCTGCTACTTGTTTGTCTTCTTGGTTAGTGAGGGAGTGGGGAGGGGAGTACTGCTTTTTGTTTGTCTTCGTTATTAGGTGAGGGGGTGGGAAAGAGGGTGCTGCTATTTGTTTGCCTTGCTTGTTAGGCGAGAGGGTAGGGAGGGGGGTGGTGCCATTCGTTTGTCTTCCTGGTCAGGTGAGGGGGTGGGGAGGGGGTTGACGCTATTTGTGTATCTTCCCGGTCAGGTGAGCGGGTGGTGCTACTTATTTGTCTTCGTGATTAGGTGGGGGGTGGTTAAGGAGGCGCTGCTACTTGTTTGTCTTTCTGGTGAAGTTTTTATTTAAATAAAAGCAAAAATATGTTGCCTGATTATGGAAGCAGAAGTTTTCAAAAGCATTCAATTTGTGGTCTTGTGGGGGAGGGGGAGGGGGTAATTATTGGTTGTTTTTTGGGGGTGAGAGGGGAAGGAGTGGGGGATGGGACGCTGCTACTTGTTTGTTTTTCTGCACATTAAAAGTCTTGGTGATCTCTTGAGAGTGATTGAATCCACCATTTCGTGGATCTGCTAGACGCGTATGTCTATGAAATTTTTAGCTTTTTGTAGTGGCAGCAAGCATTGGTTGGAATGAAACGAGGTGCAGTAAGGGTGGTCGCTTTGCCAGAATTCATTGGATGCATCACGCTTAAAAAACTGAAACTCGCTAAAGGCAAATCACCAGAAACAAGGTATTTCATGTGCTTTTAATTTGGCTGAATAATATTTGTTGGGTAATTGCGGACTTTTGGGGGCTTGAGATAAGGATAGAGATGAGGATTACTGATAATCCATTTTAATATAAGCGATTTGATTAGTGATTTTGTTTCCAGGATCAATGCATGTGTTGATTGTAATGAACGGCTTTCCCTAACTAATTAATTGCTATTATAATGGTTCACAATAGAACATTTATCCAATAGACTATAGGAAACTGTAGGAAAATTGGCGCATAATTGTAAGTTCTACAAAAGCGGATAATAAAGCTAGTATTTGTTTTCATTTTTTTCTATTTCGGAAACTTTTCTCATTCTCTTTTTTTCTTTTTTATTCTTTATTCTTTTGTTAATCACTCTCTTTTTTGAAACGAAATTCTTTAGAGAAGAAAGTAGCAGCTCGGCAGAAGCGATATTGTCGAGTGATGTGAATATGAAGACTACAGCGATAGTCGATGGAACAGAACTTAAAGAGAAAGGTTCTCCTTTTTTCAAATCTGTTTTTACAGCTGAGTGGTGCAGGCAACAACAACATGGAAAAAGGAGGGGAGGGGGGGGCCAAAGAGTCAAGAAATTATATGACATAGTTACCAGGGGAAGTGCCTGTTTATTTGCCTATTTTATTACCAAATGAAAACATTTTATTTGATTGGGTATACCCATCGTTACCTGTTTATTCAATTTGCATAATTTCGTGAAGTGTGTGAGATCGAACATACAATTGTTATTGCTTAACTTTTTATGTTCTCGTTATTTTGGTACTCTTTTTGGCTATAATATTTCACGTGGAGATTTCGGTATTGTATCAAACCCGGCTTTGGGATTTCAGCCCTAATTTCTTCGAGGATTTAATATGGTCATAGATTGCCACGTTTGTTATACAGTATAATCGATGTGCATCTACCGTGTAGATAGTTGGCACAGCTCGACGTTTATTCTAATACTTATTCAAAAATCCGGCTTTTTGTTTTTAAATTGGGATGGAACTCTAGTGAAAGGGGGAGGATGAGACGAGGAGGGTGGGAACTTTAGAGAAGAGGAGAGGGGGGAGGATAAGATGATGAGGGTGTTTTTGTTACCATAATATTTCGAAGTTATATAGTTGACACATGAGGATGATAGAATACGTTTGGCATTGATAATACATAATCACTTAATGACTTGGAGCTAAAGAGTGCTGTGGAGTTTTGAGATGTTGAGAACTGGAGGTGAGAGTCGTGCCAGATGGTGTGGCACGGCATACTTTTACGATTACACTTAACTGACCGACCGGTTTCATAAATTGCTTATAGATAACGAAGTGTTCGCAGTAATAACTCTATAGTTCTAATTGAAACGATTGCTGCTGTATGTCAATCTTTTGACTATTTATGATACGTGGTCAACGTTTGGTGCAGAATGCACTCAGTGTTTCCTGCATTAGCTTCTACTTTGCAATGTCGGTTCTCCATTATACATAGCTGAGAGCTGTGTTAATAAAGCAAATTTCTGTTTAATGTGGCCATTTTCCTGTCATGCATTCTGTTGCATCGAATGCGACTTTATATATTGATTATCTCGGTTTATGTTGATTTGGTTCATTTATTCTAACGCTTTTTAATGCTGAAGCTTCAGATGCTCATGTGGGAAGTGGTTTAATGGAAAGAATGGCACGTATCGGTCAGGCATTACCAGTCTTGTCTAATATGGCGATCCACCATGAGAGTACATCGAAAGAGAGTGCCACAAAGGATGTGGAGGATATCCACGAAGAATCTGAGATGATTACGGAATCTGAAGTAGAGAAATTGAGCGCTGAAGCAAAACCGCATCCTTCACCATCCCCAGCGCCTCGCCAACATTTTTCTGTATTTTATTTTATTTTATATTTTTTTGCACTAATGATGAAGTAGTTAGGATATTGTTTTGTTTAAGTTTTGAGAGTTTCTATTTTCAAACGTTACAAATTTTTTACTCATTCTTCTACTCCCGTCTAATATGACAAGTTGCGGGCATTATTAATCCACACTTTTTTATGCTTCCAAAACTATGGTGGCCTGTAACTACGAGATGAACATACTTATTTATAAGGTTGGTCTCAATAGATGCTTCGTAACAGTGATTTGCTATAGAGTGCTTTATGTAGTTTTGGGTATCGAGTTCAAAGGTTCAATCTGTATTTTTCTCTAATATTTCAATTTTCCAAGTTTTCCATGAAATGAAGTGCTAAAATATTTCTTCAGGTATTCATCGCCAAAGGCCTAGTAATTGTTGAATTTTATTGGGAATTGGGTGCATAAAAATATTCCCGTGGGAAAGGCACTTCATTGTTGCATATGCTAATTAATTTGTGCATAGGTAATGTTTGATTTAAGGCTCATGAGAGTGGTACATCGTGTGGAATGAGTCTTGAGATGTTCTATCGGACGTTTGCATTGGAGTTGGATCGCCTTTATGGTCGAATGGAAATGTCTTTTACACGAATATTGCGTAATGAATTGGACACCGTTAAAGCGGAGGCATGTTTTTTTTTTGTTTTTTGTTTTTTTCTTCTTATTTATTTGTTGTATTTTGTTTCTTTTTCTCATTTTTTGTGTAAATTTTTTTATCTATGAAATTTTTTCCAAGTATGAAATGAAATTTTTAGTGGCAAAATTTTAAATGCGTCTTTGATGCCGAAACTGTGATATAGTAATTGCTTTTTATTAAATTCATCGAATTCATTTAGTATTAACACATCGAGTAATTTTTGATTGAATTTGAATGCATTTGCATATCGCATTTAGGATGACTTAAGTATGAATGAGGATTTAGAGTCGGATTCGTTGGATTGTACATTCAGCAATTGACTAGGTGACTTTGGGCTCAGGCGTTAAAGAACAGACACTTAAAAGCTTAGCTGTGGGTCCTTGAATTTTCTTCTTTTTAAAATTGTGGAAAAAAATTTTCTTGGCTTTGCTTTGGCTTCGATTTTATTAGCAGTTGATTTGTTAAAAGTTTATAGTGGAAACAATTTGATCGTTGTTCATATGTGATCGTGGGTGAAAAATTCTCTCCTATAGATTATTTATTCGTACGTTTAGATGAAGTTGGAAAATTTCCTTGTGGATGTTAAATTTTGTTGTTGTTTTATTCGTATTTATAGTGCCTAGTTACTTTTGAACAACTTAATTGTTCCTTTATGTATTTTGTTATATTTTGGGAAATATTTTGGGTAGTTTTCTTGAATGGGAGATATCAAAGCTGGGGGAAAAATGGGAGAACCATCTCTTGGGAGGAGATTGTTGGATAGGGAACCTCCTTCTCACTATGAACCTCGAGAAAAATAGAAGGCCGAGTTTTCCTGTTCAAGAGAGCAAAATGTATTATTGGGTTTTTTGTTTTGTGGTTGTTTTTGTTTCTATTGATGGTTAATGTTATGTTTGAAGCTGATGAAACGATAGTCTTCTGGGCTATAAGCAGCTAAAATATTGATTGGACTTTGTTAATATATGTTGTTTAAGGTGAGCGATTTACATCAAAAGTTGTCGGACAGCGTTGACCAGTTGAATACGAGTATAGATGCAATTCATTCTGCTATGAAGGAATTATCGAATGATCCAACTAAAGAACGAATAGACAACTTGGCATCGTCATCGTCATCGTCTTCCACAGCAGTGAGTTGACGGTTTATTAAATAGCCGTCTTATAATGAGAGAATATGGATTTTGGCAGATATTAGGGATTTAGGTGGGGGGGGGGGATATCCTGGATTTACTATATTTGATATGGAGTGGTCAAGCATCGTATAGAAAAGTCAATTGTGCAGATGGATTATGCGATAATTGATATCCGTTTTAGTTTCTTTAATTGTGATTGTAGGTGGAGTCGATGTTGGAGCATCTAATGGATCGTTTCACTGGTGAAGGCAACATAGAATTGTCACAAGTGAGGGATATCCTACGTGAAACGATTTCGGCGCAACATTCAGAGCGGCATTAATGAATGCATTGTTGTTGTTGTTGCTTCGTTTCGAATATCTCTTTATGGGGGAAAGGTAAGGAGACGGCTGTGAAGAAAAACTTTACAAAATGAGTGCTATAGAATTGGGCGCAATTTCTTGAGAAATGAAATTTCCAATTGAAAAAGTTTTGCTGAGAATGAGTGGAACTTTTGATTTTTCAAGTGGTTCATTGAATTTAAATTCCCCCACTAATCAGGCGGAAATATATTTTAAAGCTTAAAAAGTTTTCTTACTAAATTCGTAGTTTTTTAAAAATTTTTAACAATTTGCAAAATCTACAGGTAATTAATTACAGGTAAGTTTTCTCGTCATAGATGGTTGTGAATTACATATCAACATGGACAGTTTTGCATATCCAATGTTATTTACAGGAATTTTTATCTTCGAAGTATATATTTTTATAGAAGAATTTTGCTATGAGTTTTTTTTATTGAGACCTCTATATATATTATATTATTTCAATGTTGATACACTTTTATTTTCTGCTACAAATAATCTAATATGTGTTGTTAAGGAATTTAGGAGCGTTATTGATCTACTAATTAAGGTATTTCTGTTTTAAAATAGCTATTATTTAATATATGAAAGTAAAGATCCATCGTTTTTTTTCATATGAGGGGCGGGGTTTCAATAATTGGTTACTATGTTTTACTTGAATATACCCTACCCCCCCCCTCTCCTTCCCTCCCTCCCTCCTTCCCTCTCTCCCTCCTTGCCTCCCTCCCTCCTTCCCTCGATCCTCAGTCAAGGTAGAGGGCTTCTTCTTGAATAAAGATATCTATGCGTTCTACAATCGCCTTAACATAGTGATATGGGGATTAGTATAGTTTCGCTTGTTAGATGATGCACCTCATAGGTGCTTCTCTAAGCTGGAAGCAAAAGGAAGGAAAAAGAGCAAGATAAGATCGACTGTCCTCAACTTCTGAGAAGAATAGATTCTGATATGGGAACGTTCTGTTTATTATAAAGAGTTTCCTTATATTATAAGAGTTGAATTCGAGAGCATAACTATCGGTTTATTGATTATCGATTGCTTTTGTAAGTACTCTCGCCTCGTTTCATCGTAGCATTCTACAACGAGGTTACGAATTGAACAGTTGAGTACTGGTGCTGATACGTGCAGTTGTATGCATAAGTGCTGCTTTCTTTTATTATTTTAGGGCTGACCATTATGAGGCTGACCACTCGCTTTTTGTAATTTTAGGACTGACCATTATAAAGCTGACCACTCGCTTTTCATAATTTTAGGACTGGCCATTATAAAGCTGACCACTCGCTTTTCATAATTTTAGGACTGGCCATTATAAAGCTGACCACTCGCTTTTTATAGTTTTAGAACTGACCACTGTGAAATTTGAGGTTTTACTTGTTCGTTATAGACCTCTTTCTGTTTCTGTTTTTTCCTTTCAATAATGTTTTTTACTAAATTTCACTTTTTTTTTTAAACGGGTTTCTTTAATAGATTCAAATATTTTGCTGTCATATGACGATGTTTTATTGTTATTATTTGATAAATGAATATTATTTAAAATTTAAATCATTGTGCCCATATTTCTTTAAATCATCTGAAATTGTCTCATAATGATAAGAATTCAGTGGTTATTTTCAACGTTCCATCAAATAGTGCAATAAACGACTAGTGAAGTTTATTGAAATAAGATAAGGATTGATGTTAATTCCTCTTGATAATAAAGTGTCTATTACCTTGAATAGAGCTCCCCTGGATCTCTTTTTTTTTCGAGTATGTCGAGAAGGTCGATGTATTCGAGCAAGGAGAGGGGTGGGGAGGGTAGACTCTTTTCCTACGACACTTTGATACGAGACGGGAGGTAACGTTCTTGAATATAATAATGAGGGTCCTGTAAATCAATTTTAAAAAATCGAAAAACATGAAGCGCCTGAAATCCTTCGTGGTGGGGGTGAAGGGGGGAGGGGGTTCGGATTTCCTAACAGGTCTAAAAGGGTTTATATCAAAATCAGTACGATTTATGCTCAAAAAAAGCGTGTTATACGTGTTGTGTATCTAATGAAAAACGAAGAAAACATCAATTACTCAATCGAAAATCATCGAAAGCTCCTCTATATCTATGTCTAATTTCTATTTCCAGTTGGTATTCATATACTCCGTTAACAAAAACTACGTGTGTATTGTAAAATAAATAAATAAATAAAAACTTGAAAATCTTTGATCCGCTATTCTGAGCAAACTCATTTGAATATGATCGTCGCAACAGGTTTTTCGACTCTCATCGATGAGGGGTCAAGTTTAATGGACCTGAAAAAATCGCCTCAAAGACGTTCATTATGAATCGCATTGGTGATTTGCGTCTTTGAATGGGACGGTTCATTCGGTATAATTGCACCTTTAATTGGCCAATATGTCCGGTTTTTTTTTTCGAATTATTGGACCAACCTTTTCAAGTTTATTTTTGCGCTTTTGTTTCCTTTCACATTCATTTCGGTTTTATTTATTTTTTATTTATTTTCGATGACTGCGTGTTGCCGTTGAGAAGTGGAGTTCACTCATTTTCTGCGTTTTCATTACAGTGGAGTTATTACAGTTTTCATTACACTTTATCTTTAATATTTTATTATAAACTCGTTATTATTTTCTTTTAGTATATTTTAGTAATTATTTATTACTTATTAGTGCCAATATTTATTAGTGTTTCTTTATTTATTAATTAGTTCTACGTTGTTCTCCGTAATTAGATGACCAAATATAGATCGATGAAGATCCTTACAACATTTATATCTCAATAGTTAAGAAATCTATTATAGTGGTCAGGTACAAACAAATATTCTAACATTTAGTTCAGCTTCATTTCGCATTCTATGATAGGATTCGAATTTTTTTTTTTCACCTATCCGCTAATATTTACATATCATTTATCATCTGCGCTATTTTGCATTACGCATTTTTTTATAATATTGCACCTTTAATGTTATTAATTGCGTCGTCAAATTTTCTGTTCTTAATTTTTCTCTTCGAAACGAATTTTTTTTATTTCATTCATTAAAAAATTTCAAGATGATGTTTTTTTTTCTGCTAATTTTCACTAAAAAAAGCCTAATATTTACTAAATGATCAATCATCTATATGTATATATATATATTTATATTTATATTTCATGTAATAAAATGGAGAAGCAAATACGTGAATTGGCATCATTATTGGGTTTGACGATCGCTGAGCATCCATTCGCTTTTATCTCAATCCCACTATGCTTTTTCTCGCTTTTTCTATTTCCTTTTATTTCTGCTGTACAACAATTATTCGATGATTCGAGTGCTATCGGATCCACTCATCTCTTCCTACCAAATGATAGTGCAAATCAAGCTGCTAGAGTTCGGTATGAAATCTTTTAGTTTGCTGTATTTTATATTTTTATAGTCATATATTGTGCTATAAGTACAGTTGTTGTGTTATCTTTCTTTATATATAATCACATATCGTGTTATAAGTGTAGAGTTGCTGTTCATATCTAATCAAATAGGTTCAAAACATTGATAGAAAACAATAGGTGAAATATCGTCTTGAATATAACTTCTATTCATTTGTACTTTAGAAAAAAAGAGGCCTACTTAGCCATAACCCGAAAATATGCTTTAAAGTTTTCGACAATAGGTCTCTAGGTATCACTGCAAGCGAGTGTTCTTTCTATGGCTCTAAAAGATCACCTGTGGCTAGGTCAAGCTCGAGCTCATGCCTCTTGCTCTCGAACTTCATGAGGCATTTAGATCAAAGCTAAATGTCCGAAACGTTTCGTACATTCAGGATGCAAGTGGTATTTCCGGATGGTGGTTATTTCTCGGATCGTACTTTTCTCTCCTCAAATCTTCGAGTTGTTCTTCTCGAAGCAAAAAGTGGCAATATTTTTGAGCAACGATTCATAGAATTTTATTCATATCTTCGAAAATATCTCGAAAATATTTCTGTTCGTTTTTTTTCGTTAATTTGATTTTTTTTCTTTCCTTTTTAAGGTATTTCACTTAGGCAAATAATTTTATTAACAGAAAAAAATTAGATCATAGGAATAAAAATAATAATTAAACTTTTAATAAAGTAGGAATTAAAAACTTATAATAAAATAGGGATTAACTTTTATTGTTCCGTAATTTTTATATTTATATAGTTTTTGATTTTATTTAGCTTTTAATTCTGCACATAAGTTACTCTAATAGTTATTAGGTTTATTATAGTTTTAAATTTTTTTAATTATTAGTTTATATTTTGATGTATTATTTTTATTTTTTGTTTACTTTAGTTTTATTTCTATATATATTTATATTTATATAGTTTAAATTCATATTCATATTTTATATAATTTTTAGTTCAGCTAAATAGTTATAATTTTTACAAAAAATATTTACAGATAATGCATAAAGGGAAGATGTTAAGTTATGCGAAGCAATGCGATCATGAAATACATGAAAATCTACACTGCTTACCGGATGCATTTATTTTAGCTAATGGTCTTTTGGGACAATTATCGCCACTAACCTTTCCCTATTGGAATATTTCAGTATTCAAGTAGGTTGTATTTTCTTCACAACTAAAATTCCAATCAATTTTGATCCAATTTATCAATTTCGGATCAATTTTGATCCAATTTATCGATTTCGGATCAATTTTGATCCAATTTATCGAATTCTAATCAATTCCGATCTAATTTGTTGGATATTTTCATCCGCTTTTTGATATAGATCACAATCATTATTGGAGTAATTTCTTATGATATTCTTAAAAAAAATTTTTCCCCTTTTTTGAATGATTATCGACGAATTAAATTTACATTCTCATTTTTTTGCTTCCTTTTTTTTTATTATTTCAGTTTAATTTTTAAATATTGGAAATTATTAATCACTAAATTCTAGTAAGATTTTCTTAGAAAAATTATAAATTCAAAATATTTGAATAGTAATAAATCTTTCATTTTTTTACTCGCCGTTTGGAGTATTTCAATGCTTAAATAAAATGATGCATAAAAATACGAATATTTTATTTATTTATTTATTTATTTCAATGAAGAGAGCATTCATTACGAATATACGTCTCTTCATATCGCTTCCACCTGCTCTGATTCAATGCCTCTCTGGTCCAGTTGGCTTCTGTGATCTTTAGGTCGGGCACTCCTTCTTGCAGGTCGGCTGCGTGAAGGTTAGGGCTTAGACTCATCTCCTGCCTGTCGGATGTTGTGACCCGATTCACCGTCGTTCCTCTTATGGCCTTCGGGATTTATCCCGCCTCCCACGTCCCGATAAGGGTGTTGGGGGGGGGGGGGGGGGGGAGGTGACTCGGCGGAGCGGAGCTAATAATTGTGGTCGGATCTTCACAACCGACCGCGCAGTATATAAGGCAATACGAATATATCCACTGAAAAATATTTAAAAATTTTAGTGTTTCACGATCGCTATATGTGGGTGCATTATTTGGCGGAGTTCACGTTGAACAATCCACTCAACGGTTGAAATCGGCTCGATTTGTGAAAATGCCTTTCAATTTGCCACCAATATTGGATCGGGAAGAAGGAGCGATATTTGAAGAGCTCTGGATTAAGCGTATAATTGCTCTATCACCACCTGAATTTGTTCGTATTACCACATGGAGTCGTGGACAACATGAAGAAGACATGAAACTAATCGCATTCAGAACAAGAAGGTTGCCTTTATTTTATTTATTTTATTCTTATTACCTTTTTTACCTCATAATAATTAAATTTACCTGTTTATTGAGTGTGGAGTTTAAATGATTGTTTTATAGGCACCTTTTAAGGAGTATTAGACAGATGTTTTTTGCGTAAAACCGATTAGGTGTTGAATGAAAGAAGATGCATAATTAGGCAGTATTATCTTTTTTTAGATTTTTTTTTTACTAAGAACAAAAATTTCTTAAGAAAAATATGAAGTTATTCATTCATTCATTTACTTGTTTATTTATTTATTTAATTAATTAATTATTTATTTATTTGTGCTTTACATTAGTAAATGAGCTTATTATCAACCTACTTCTTATAGGTTACTACCTGTATTGGTGATTGCGTTGATGTTGTTCTGTACGATAAGTACGATAAGACGTGAACGTGCATTAAGCAAGCCAATACTTGCACTCTGTGGAGTTATTTCTGCTGGTTTGTTTTTATTTTTATTATTTCATTTTCTTTAAATTATGATCGAAATGACTTCCCGAATTTGCATTACCGATGTCATAACGAATTTCAATTTTCTATTAAATTTTGTAAATGAATAGAGCAACTATTTAGTATGAAGCTGGACTACTTATTGCTAGATTGTTCCGATATTGGATTGGTACTAGATTAGTTTGCGATTGATAAACCCCAGTAGCTGACCTGTTATTAATTACTGAATTACTGTTATCTTACTGCTGAGTTACCATTGATCTGTTACTAATATAATACTAAATTACTGAAATAACGATTGTTCTCTTGGCACTGAAAGTCTATTCGAAAAGAGCTATAAATTTTCTTTAGAGATAAGTACAATAGACACTATTGATTTCTGCTGAGAGGAATACATACATGAATTTCTTGATGAATGTACCTATTAATAAAATATGTAGGCATAAAAATCAGATGTCATTTGCATAAAATATTCAAATATGCAAATTTTTCTTTGTATAATTTTCGATTAATGAATTATATGAATTTTTTGAAATCTTTGAATGCTAAAGTGGTAGAGAGTTGGTGAGTGACGTTTCTTTCGTTGGAACGACAAAAAATTAGAGTAGCCAATGAATTGAGTATTTATAAATGCTGCATAAAAATCAATCCTCGTTGAGTGAATGTCAATTTATGTCGATAATTACGAGAAGGGATTAGAAATACCTATATATGACCTGAAATTGGAATACCCAAGAAAGGTGGAAGCGTACTTCTTAGTGAAAATTGAAGAGGAAAACATTTTAGAAGAAGGAAAATGAGAAGTGTCTAAGAGTATGGTCAATTTTATGTTTTTTGTTGAAAAGTAGTCGATATATCACTGTCTTACTTCTTTAGAATTGATGAGGGGATGGGGAGAGGAAGGGGGAGAGGGAGGGGGAGGGACAGGGAGAGGGATGGTGGAGGGGATGGGGAGAGGAAGAGGGAGGGGGAGGGGATAGGGAGAAAGAGGTGGAGGGGGTGGAGAGACGGAGGGGAGGGGATGGGGAGAGGGAGAGGTAGGGGATGAGGAGCCAGAATAGAAAATAGACTAAATTCCAATGGTTTTAAAAGAACGATTTCGGTACGTCAATCCTTAAAGTTTTGTTTGTGGTGAATTTTGGCAACAGTTGGAGCATTTCTAAAGATTTTTGAACAACCTCTCCCCAATCCCTCCCAGCTCCTCCCCTATCCAATGAGTTGCTCCCTGAAATTACTAGTACCACGAGGTGAGCGGACGAAGAACTCACTAAATTTCTAGCAATAAAATGTCAGTCGCAAAATATTTGTTCCATTTGGGAGTAGAAACTGCGAGTTTAGATTTATTTATTTATTTATTTATTTGTTTATTTATTTTTATTTATTTATTTATTCATTTATTTGTTTATTTAATGAGGAGGGTTGTGTTTTTGAGATAGTCAATTAAAGTGGTATAATTGAAGGATGTGCAGTGATCACTTCGTTTGGATTGCTCTATGTATTCGGCATTCGTTTAATACAAATTGCACTCATAACACCATTTCTTGTCGTTTGTAAGTGTGTTCGTTTTTTTTTTCTTTGTTTTGTTTTTTTATTGAAGCATAAAATATTGAAGTAATATTCTCCTTATTTATTAGAAAAGAATACCTATTGGTAGAAGGGAAATAAATTATATATTCAGAGTTTATCATTAAAAATTACCCTCTGTTTAACTTTCTTTCAATTTTTATCCCTTCTTGACCATTGAGTATTAGGTTACATAAAAGATAAATAAATAATTCAAATAAGTCTTCAAATTAATTTGTTCCTTCAAATTGCATAAAATTGGTGAGTCGTAATGTATTAATCATTTTTCACTTTATTTTTTCCATATGAATGTAATTTCAAACTTTCTGAGATGATGAACCTGATTGCTTTCGTTTCTGTTTGCAGGGAATAAAATGTTTGTGAAAGAGAACTGAGAGAGAATTGAGAGAGAGAAAGAGAGGGAGGGAGAAGGAGAAGGAGAAGAAGGAGAGGGAAGGGGGGAAGGAGAGGGAGAGGGAGGGAGAGGGAGAGGGAAGAGGCAGAGGGAGGAGACAGGGAGGAAGGAGAGGGCGAGGGAAAGGGAGAGGAATAGAGGGAGGGAGAAAGAGAGAGAGGGGAGGCCTAATTCCACAAATAAAAACATTGTCAACTCATAAGAGGCAATTTACCTGCCATAAAACTTCAGGTAAAAAAGTAATGCATCGAATGATAGACTATTGTTTTATCTCCTGACGCTTCCTAGAACTTTGTAAAGACCTTCAACCCGTGTGGGTGGGAAGTAATTCGAAGCTACCTGGCGGATACAATATTTAAGATAAGGTCAAAGCAGCACTGCGATAAGAAAGAATTTTTCAGCAATCGGTATCGATGATATGTTTATAATGATTGCGACATGGAATCGAATTGTTACACAAAATAAATCCACACCACTTGTCAATCTTGTTCAAAAGACCTATGAGTATGCTTGAATATTTATTATTTTATTTATTTATTTATTTATTTATTTTTTATTTATTTATTTATTTATTTATTTATTTATTGGAATTTTTAAAGCATCAATTAGCAATTATTTTTGATGGCCAGTATGGATCATAGACCGCAAATCTTTTGATAACAGTGCTGATAACATATCCCCAATTGATAAGCTGATAAGGTGATTATCGATAATTGAAGTAAGGTTTAAAATCGTTAGTGGCACAGAAAACAGCCCAAAAAAATGAACCTGAATTAGAACATTATATATTTCTAATCAGTGCTTATGATGTATTAAAATTAATAAATATTTCAGGCAAAGTATTAGCTCAATCCTATTGACAAGTATTGATAATGTGCTTGTCTTTAGTGTTGGTATAATATCCGTATTTCCAATAATGCGTATTTTCTGTATTTATTGTGTTGTATCGCTTATCGTTGTGTTCATCTTTCAAGTGACACTATTTGGTGCATGTATTACACTTGATGGTGGAAAACAATTCACTACACAATCCTCATTTGTATGTATACCTTTACGATGTAGGGGATCTTCAAAAAGTACGTTTTTTTATGAAAATTTATATAATTTTCTTTTTTTTTTTTTTTAAAGAAAAATCTGTTAGATTTTTTTCTCTGTTTCATTTCGTAATAATAATTTATCTATAGAAGTAGATTTATTGGTTTTTTTATCACCTTGTTCAAGTCATAATTTAATTTTATAGTATTCTAAGAGAATAGAAATCGATAAGGTTCGATACAGTCTCAAAAGTTGAGGGGAAACAGCCTGAGGGCATAAGCCTGAAGTCCAAGATTATATTTTATGCCGAAGCCAATATCTAAGTAAAGTAAGTTGCTTCATTAGTGATAGCGCTTACGAATTATCTCTAAACCTTTTCGATAATTTTTATTTTTTCTCTTTCAAATTTTCTCAATTGTCTTCATAAACACCCCCCTCCTCCTCCTCCTCATGTTTTACGAAAATTTGCACATTTTCCCCTCACATTTTACGAAAATTTGCATATTTTCCTTCCCATTTTGCAGGTATGAAAGTCACGGAAAGCAACAGAAGTAGTTCCCTGTTTCGATGTTCGCTTTGGTCGGTTTTCACAAGTGGACCGTTCATCACGTTGATATTGCTTAGTTATATAGTTTATTTAATCGCTTCGATAATGATACTAAATAATAACATAGAAGTTGGCTTGCAACTGTCTTCACTCTTACCGGAAGATTCCGGGTAGGTTATTTTTTTTATTATTTTATATATTCTTTACTTATTTTTCATTAATGATTTTGCATTCTATATTTTACAAATAATGCTTTAGCAATATACAATAGAGTAGTATGGAATAAAATAAATAATCATATTCAGCTAATAATGGATTATTTTAATGATTTCATTTGGGCGCACAATAATAACGACGTCATTTCCGGTAATATCGATGAGAACAATAGTCTTGAGTTTAAAAATTGGTGGAAAATTTTCCAGAAAAAAATATTCCACCTAAAATTTCTCAAATTTCCAGCGATATAAACAAGAAGATTAGGAAATAAAATAAAATAGAATAACCATTAAATAAAGATGTAACCATATTTTTAATAGAGACGAAAATACAGCGCAAATATTACAATCCGTTAGCAGTTATGATCTACGCTATGAAAAAGCCAGCTTAATATGTGTCAGCAGAAATCATTTGCATACTAATGGTTTAAAAATTACCAGGAAAAAATTTATGGTTTAAAATTTACCAAAAAAATTTGTTGTGGTTTGAATTTACCAAAAAAAAGAACTTTTATGGTTTAGAAAATACCAGATTTTGTAAATATTCTGAATCAAATACTACAGGAATGAATTTATTGATTGAATTATTTACCCATTCAATATATTTATAGAACATATGCATATCTTCGAGCGTATGAAAAATATTTCTCGGAATATACTGTACCAATGGAGGTACTTATCGATGACAATCTTGAATATTCCTCTCCAACAATACGTCATAATATTTTACGCGCTGTTAAGGCTATCGAAAATAGCGAATATAGCTTGAGAGCATCGTTTTGGTTGAATGATTTTCATGATTTCTTACGGTAACGTATGACATTACTTATGGTTCTTACGGTAATTTATTAGTGAACTACTGAACTGTTGAGAATCTGCGTGAAAATTGTAACGTTTGAAACGGCACGAATATATGATTATTGCTTTACATTACAGCGGAATATAATCTGACTTAGACTGAAATAGTAGAGCAGTATTTCGGTGATCGAGAGACCACAGGTTCATTTCCACCTGTGGACGAAAGTTTTACAGATCACGGAAGTAGTATTTAACATTTCCGTTTTATTTTTCTATGAGGATTTAAGTTGTTATCGGCGATAATTCAACATATTTGTTGTTTATTCTTTGTGATTTTTTTTAGAGGAAGAAAAAAAATTAAGAAATATTTTTAGATTAGAAAATTCAACTTTTCTATAAAAATCTTTGTCAATAATTATTGAGATATTTTAGAATCGAAAAAAAAAGAAAATTGTTAATTCGAAAGGTAATTTCACTTAATATTGAGTCGATATTTCAATCATTTAGCAGGGAAAAGAATCTTTTCAAACGATGACCACAATTCTTTGAAAATACTTTCATAATATAAGTCCTCCCCCTTCGACAGAAAATTTATAGAATTTTTTGTTATATATAATTGTTGGAACTTTTTCTTTACAAATATTCGAGCATATTGCTTCTTCTCTAAGTGTAAGTCGATGAATTCGAATATATAATCCTCACTTCCTGAATCCATGCCTTTCTCTTTAGCCACATAATCCTTACTTATCCTTATTTAATCCGTTTTATCTCGTATACACTTTGTTAATCCACTCGTTTCGTTTGCACTTATCTCAATTGCTTTCGTTGAAGTAGAAAAGAAGAGAGAGGGATTTCAAAAGTGCAAAAAGCGAAAGTTTATGATTTTTTTCTGGAAAATTGTTCCAAACTTATTGTTCAATTGTATTTCAAAAAAAAAAAAANAACGACAAGTTGATTAAGGTTATCCGTTTAATGAAAAAGTCGTTCTTCAACTTTTTCGCTTTATCGAATATGCGATATAATAATCGACTATGATAATTTCTCATTTGAGGACCTTTTTGTGAATCGTTTAGAATATGAAAGAATAAAAATTTTTTCGGCAAACTGTATGGAGTTTATTCGCTAAGAATTCATTAATTTTTATATGTTGGAAATTTTTTTCTGAAAAGAAAAATTTTTTCCTCTATTTTTCAGGGTTATATAGCGGAAAGTTTTGTGAAAGGTGTTCTCTTCGTTTGCGTGGTTGGATTCTATCATAGTATTGTTGTATTACCTGCTATATTAACGTTATTTGCTAATAAACAATAAATGAATGGTAAGCTTGTGGAAATCTTTTCTTTGATTTAAAAAAAAATTTAAATCAGATATATGGAATATTATTGTAAGCAGTAGTAACAATAAATTATAAGTTACAATCGCCTCAAATTTCGAAAAAACAAACTGAAGATTGAAAGCAAATAGAAAAGCATATTGGAAGAGTGGATAGAAGTGGACACGGGTGGACAGAACATGAGTTTTTACATTCCACCTAGCTCATTATTCAATTTGATATATTATCAACAACTAGTAATGTGGAGTGCCATCATTATGCAAAAATAATACCAAGAACGCAAGAATTTTTCTACAGATGATTCACTTTTATTATTTAAAAAAAGATAAAAATAAAGAAAAAAGAAAATTGAAATAAATAAAGAAATAAAAAAAGTTTAAATAAAAACCGAATGATCAGAACCATCTATATCAAAGCAATTTAATAAACTATTTGTGAAAGATGTATGCAAATTTTAGGCCCGTTTTAATATTTAAATTTGCCTAGGATTCTTTTCGACGATGTTGGATTACCTTCAAGGATCGCAAAAGGACTTGATGGTATAGTCGGAATCCCGTCAAATTTCATTGCTTTGGCTTCAACGGTCTCCTCGATATCAGACAGACAAACCGGTATGCAAATATACATGCACGCAGATATGCTTAAAAATATATGTACAGCATTGTGCAGGAATTTCTGATGGTATATAAAAGTATAGTATTGTAGCGGAAAGGATTTCCGGTCAACAATACGGATCAGGAAGCATCATAACATACGAAGAGGGAGGAGTTGTTGATAGCCTCAACTGGTGGGAAGCATCACACAACACAAGTGGAAGGACGCTAGGATCAGTGATGTTTGGAATAATATTGTGGAATATTGAAGTGCCCAACAATAACCAAAATTTGGGCGAGGGCCACTCTTGTCCATGACGTCAATAATTTTCATATTCCTTCAATGAATATGGAAAAAAGCGCGCACCTTGATTGATCCCAATATTTCTTACGAAATACCCGTAAAAGTTACCTCATTTACCTATAATCCATAATTTACCCATAGTTTACCCATAAAACAATCAGCAATATTCCACAAAGTAAGCATATTTATCAAGGCTATTGCAGACATTCGGCTCCATCGAACAGCCCTAACCTTTTGGAAAGAGAGGGGAGAGGGGGTGGGATGGTGGGGAGAGAGAGGGAGGAGATTAGCCGACATACATTATGGATAGCACTTGAGGAGTTAGTGTCTCTCTAAAGTAGATGTGGTTAGGAGCAAACTTACTGCTCATATCCAGTGGAATCAAACATCTGCCCTTGAAAATTAGCGAACACAATCGGAAACCTGAAGTTCAGACTTCTAGCTCGAGCTCAAGATCACCGAGAATCACCAACGTCTACGTCAAATTAAACCCACCTCTCTCGCGGCAACACCTATGCTAAGATTATAACTGACGAATGTGTCACGCTTGATGAATGCGTTTGGCAATATGCCAAGCACGCATATGCATTTCTAATTTCCCGCCATCTGAAGCACGCAACACATCATATACGCATCATCATACTTGTACTCGATTAGACGCGTTGATGGGTTCTTTCATTGTTGCTCAGTTCTTATTTAATTCAAGGAGGGTGGTCTTTTTTTATGGATTATTTTCGATCGTTGTCTAGTTATTTCCGGTCTATTCCGGTCCGTTTCTAGTGTATTTTCGGTCCTTTAATTCGACGATTGATGCGGCTTTCATTGAGCTATTTCCGGTTTTTTTCTTGCTTACCGTTGAAACTTGATTAGGCGCTAAAGGTTTCGTTGTTTACTTATTTTATTTGTTTATTTATGAGACCTATTGGCAAATATTTGTCACGTATTATTTTGCATTTAATAACCTTAATTGTATTATTGTTTTTTCAAATTTTCTTTTATTTCTTATGTAACCTNTAAGGGTAAGTAAATTGAAGTTATGGGTAGTTATCATTTGATATAGGCTTAGATGAAAGTTAAAGTTGAAGCTGGAGCTGAGGCTGAAGTTAAAGATAAGTTGGAGCTGAAGTTGAAGTTCCCAATTCCATGGGCGATGTAAGCGGAGCTGATATCGCCCCCATTGAATGGACCAATTTATTCGTTATCCATTATGTAGAGATTATTCTCTTTTTCTTTTCTTGGGTGGCGATTTAAAAAGCGCCATATAATAAATAACTTTAATATGCTGCTTAGCAATTTAATATACTTCATATAAAATGTGTTATACCTTTATTACTTCCTGCAGTTTATGTTTACCTGTATGTGTTCATATTCACCTTTTACCTATCTTGATAGGTTTATAATACATTGGTCAGAAATTATTCGACTCTTCTTTGCAATGTTTACTGGTATTTTATAGCTATAGTAAATTCAGTTAATTTGTTATATTAGATGGAATAGAAATATAGATGCGGAATTCTCATTCATTCATTCATGCAAATTAACAATTTTTCATAATTAATTTAAGTTGCCAGCTGATGTATGCAATGTTAGTTTGATTTGCAATGTGTTTTGCAATGCTTATTTGATTTGCAACATGTTTTGCAATGTTTATTTGATTTGCGATGCAATTTTAATACGAATTGCAGTGCATTATTCATGGGTGATAGCTATTCGTTTCTCTATATGTCTTGAATTACTTACTAAAATCTTGTTTGTTTTTAAAAATACGTAAGTAAATAAAATTTTTTTAAATAGGATTTATTTTACATAGATGTTTCCTTAGCGACGTGGATGCTATGTCAAATTTTCATTGGTAATTAATAATTCTGCATCTTCACGCTACCATATGTAGTTCTATTTTGCGTTATTTGATTCATTATTTGAATATGCAGTCACATAGCCGTTCGGCTTTTTAGAAATTCCATAGGCGGCTGTCAACAATGATTGATTGAAATTTAAATAGGAGAGCACGTTCTCTTTAATGTTCAATATGCGGCTGTTTCTAAACTATCGCTTTTAAGCAGCTGTCATGAAAAAATGCTGTAAAAATGCTTGAAAACGCATTGTTATCTTTCTTAGCCTATTGAGAATAAGTTGAGTGCATATGGAAATATTGATTTGCTATGCGTTTAGTGAATGGATTCGGTTGCTTTAAAGTGAGTTTGAGTTGTACGAAGGAGAACAAATTATAGATGAGGATTGTGATGGTGTTGATATTCGGTGCCGAATAAATTTATATTTTTTTGCAAATAGATAAATATTATTGATATATTTTTTAGCGATATTAGTAGAATCTATTTTAAACGAGTGAAAAAATTTTTTTCTTCATTACATATGGAAATTGGAAGCTGATTATCTTTTTTCTTCCAAAAATTATTTATATATTTATTGTAAACTTTTTTATATCCATTATATGAGATATTTCGTTCACAGTATAGGGATTATATTAAATGTTTTAAAAGTACATTTATGATAGATATAGGTCATATTTGTAAGCTTACTAGGAATAGATTATTTAAGTACATTTTTGCTGCAACCTACCTTTAAACACCTCTAGAATAGAGGGTTGGTAGTCCTCTTTGAGCCGTTTATTGTTTTCATGAAGGTATGCATTTTGCCGAGAGTATTGTGAAAACAGCCTTTATGATCCTATAGGTAGGAGAGGGAAGGGCTTGTGGGTTTCAATTCGTTTCTATCGAGGGTCGAAGATTTAATGCAAAGAGATGATTGTTGCTGAGAAACGCCATTTTTTTTTTGGCTTCGTTTGCTCGTCTTAATATAAAAATTTCTTCACTCCGCTTGCTTAGCTCAAAGTGAAAGTTTTATACTTATTTAATCATTCGATGCAAATGTTAAAATCGTGTAAATCGAAATCGTTTAGAAAAATCCTTTGAATGTTCCAAAAAAAATTTCTGCTCTCCTTGCTCGATGGAAAAAAATTGGTTCGAAGAGTTGTGGTAAAGATCCCACTCTCTCTCTCTTTCTCTGTTTCTTTCTCTCTCTCGTTCCCTTTCTCTTTCTTTCTCATTCTCTTTCTCTCTCACTCTCTCGGTATCTGAGAGATTGCCTAATGTTTTTTTTTTCTCTCAAAAGGATAGAAATTGATAATTTATATGCTTGTCGTTGTAATGAAGTTGCTTACGGTAATAGTGTAATTGTTTACCCTTCGGAATGATAAGCTTGCGGTGCATATGCACCAATAAATTCGGCATTAGGTTTAGTATTCGTCACGATGGATTTAACGCTAGTTGGTAATATTTCTCAGTGGACGATTTAAGCCAAAGTTTGAAGGCCAATGGGAGTGGGTGAGGGGGAAGATATAGACATTTATATCTTTTGCACATATCACGGATCCTTCCGAAGGGCTAGCATTTTTTGGAAAAGCAGATTGCCGATTCTTTATATGGCGCTTTTGGCAGATTTTTTAGGCATGACACCCTTGACATTTTACCAACCTTTACTGGCTAGAATCTTTTCCCCTTCCCCCACCCCTTCCCTCCCACCCTCCGCCCTTCCTCCCTTTCGATGGCCCGAATCTTCCCCACCCCCCTCCCCCTTCTCCCTTTCTTATGGGAAGTTTCCTTACACGGCTATGTTTCGTTATTGTAGCACTTCTTCGACGACTTATGTTTCGTTTAAAAAAAATCCACCTGGATCTTCATTGTTTAATAAATCTTCACCTGATTTCAGTTTTCTCAACGGAAATACCAAATCGTTGAGTTCATTTCAACTTATGCTCACATCTGTGGTCGGTTGTTAATGCAGAACGGCTGTTGGCGTAGGCGGAAACGCTCATAGAAGACAGCTGGCTGGCATCTATCTCTATGCCTAAGTCTTCTACCTCTCTCACATTACTACTCTAATCGTCTGGCGCACTCTCACATTTCTCGGAAGTAACCAACGAAAGAGCCACAGCCGCAACACGAAGCAACACATACGCACATATTTCGTTGTGTTGGCTGTGCTGTGTGTCGTTTTGCGTTTAACGTTGTTGCTTCCACTTTCAACGTGATCTGTGAGTTATTTCTAGTCTTTGCAAAGATGTTTTGGTGGACTATTTCTAGGTTTCAAGTTGATATTTATTTATTGGAAAATTTTTTAGTAAATAAGGGAATTTCCATTATTTTACTGCTTTGTTTTATTCTCGAAAATTATAAATATTTAGTTGTTTTTGGTTACTTTTACTTGAAGTTACGTTTGCTATAGAAAGTTTAATGAGGTATGATGGCAATTTGCGACTAGATTTTTAATATTATTGTTTTTCATACGAATAGAGCCTGGGTAATGTTATACGAGTGACCAATGCTTCGTCCACTTTGAATACATTGAGGTCACTTTTTTTGTAAGTGAGTTGAATTCGAATGAACAATGAATATGAATAGTGAAAGAGGCGTTATTCGCGTGAATGAGAATGAATTCCAGTGTATTGTCGATAATGTCTTGAAAAAATTTTGCGATTTTTTTTTTCTTTGGTGTTATATTGGATGTTTTTTTTTTGTAGCACTTAATTTCCGCTATTTAAACATTCGTCCATTTAATATGCCAAAAATGAGTTTGTTTTTTTTCCACATTTAAAAGGTGAAATTGTGTTACTCCAGTTGATTTAATTCAATTTGTTTCAAAGAAACGATCAATTTTATGATTTGTGATTGTCGAATAATTCATTTAATATTCTTTTACATTTGCATAGTTTTTTTCTTATGTAAATTATGGCGATCATACACGATCATTGGCTTTTTATTTTATATGCAAATAATTTTGGATTTTTATTTGGGATGGAGGATAGTGGCTAGAGGGAAGATTCCCTCTTTTTTTTGCAAATGTGATGGTGAGAAAGTGGGATTTGAGTGGTTTTTTGCTGGTTTTATGTCCTTGGATACTGGTCCAGGTTGCGATGAATTTGAGATTAGGTTTTTTTAATGATGTGTTTCATGCTCATTCCTCCATCTCATCTCTCCCCATCGTATTCTTTCCTTCTTCTATGCTCGTTCTTACCTTTTATTTTCCTCCGTCAGGCTTCTTCTCTCTTCCCAAACTCCCTTCCCTCCCCCCTCCCCCCCCTCTCCCTGTCTTGCAATCAGATTCGAAGAGAATTAGTTTTGCTGCACTTCAACTATATTTCATCCACTTATCCGTTCATAATCCTCAAATTATAATTGTATCACATAAGTGAATATCAATGAAATGCAATATTTATGAGTTGCACTTTAATAAAACAATAATAATACATCTTCTCATTTTTCTCTATTGAAATGAGTGCGTTTTGCCTTTTTTCTTTTGAATATTTTCTTTGCTAATTAAATTCCACAATTTTATACATCGTTTCGCATTGCGTTCGTCTTTTTATTGTATTGATTCACACAAATGATGCCAATTGGAAGTGGTTTTTGAGTGTGACGTTGGGTAATGCGGCCGAAATGCAGACCCATTTGCTTGGTGGTATCTTTTGAGAGAAAGGGGACTGAAGAGAGAAGAGGGAGCTGAACTTGTATTAAGGAGGGAGGGGGTGGGGATCAGGTTGTATTAAGGAGGAAGGGGGGAGGGGTAGAGAGAGGTCAAGTTTTATTGGGGAGGAGGTGAGGAGAAGCGAGGGAGGACAAGCTGAATTCTTTGATAAATGCTGGAAAAGGCTGGTTATCCGATAATGGGCAATGGATTGTTTATTGAAGTCTTGAAGTTGAAGTTGAATGTGATTGAATTTGATGTGGATTAGAAAGTTGGCGTTGAGTGAAATATTCCGCATTCACGGGGATCAAGTAGAAAATGTCTGCTATTTGTAGAATATTGTAAATTTTTTTTCAAATATTTAATCACATCTTTAGTTGTTTAATAGGCTATTTGAATCAGTTATATCTCATTTTTCTACCCATTCGCAGCAACGTGAGATAATTTGTATATGAGGATTTACTTTTTTCTTCGCTTTATAATTTTATACGTAAAAAATTTGCATAAAAAGGAAATTTGTGTATAAACGAAACAAGCGGTTTTTTTTAAGACTTTGGATCATAAAGAATATGAAGGTGTTCTCCTTTTTATATCCTTCATTTCCCGTTCACCCTACTTTGTTGGTCTCTTCAAGAGGCTCATAAAAGGTATACACCGGAACATTGTGGTGAGGTATTTCCGCTTTCTGTTTATGGTTGTGTAAAACTGGTTGGAGCACTAGGTAAGGAAACTAGCGTTATATTGCACTCTTAGAGGTTTTATATTTTTGTTTTATTTTTTCTTTAGAGGAATGGTTGCATCGTATCTAACTGATATTACCTAATGAATTATAAGTTAAGTTCAGTATGGGGAAGACAGTCACTGTTGTTTGAAGAGTTTATAGGGGATTTTATAGGCGATTTGTTGGAGGGAAGGAAAGAAGTGAGAGGGAATGGGTTTTATAACGACTTAACTTCCACCGGCAGTTTTTTTGGCAATGAAATTCGGCAAAATTTACTAAAATTTGCATAAAAGGAGTTATATTTATATTCCCCACCTTCTGCGCTCTTAATCCATTGCAACTTTAGATTACTAGAATCCATACTTTCATTCCCGCTTACTGGAAAAGTTTCACTGCCTGGGAAGTTTATTCGTTCTAAATCAGTGTTGCAGTTTAATTAAGTTAGTAAGTTAAATTGTTATAACTCGGTGTAGGATATTTTCACTTGGATTCAGTGGATATCGATGTTCAAAGCATATAGTAAAGAAAAGTTTCTTTAAGAAAACCAAAATTTGCACTTATTTTTGCATCATTGATCTACATTCGACTGAAAGTGTAGATCGATTGTCTTTGAGGTATTTGAATAAGAGGAATGATGCGTGGCACTTGTGTTCTACTGGAATGTCCTTGACGTAATAGGAGGGGAGAAAGTAGTGCACACTATTGCCTCTATAGACATTGAATCTTATTGACGTGTGCATTCATGCCCTCCCATTATTGCTATCGTATATTATACTCTACAATTATTGCTATATTCATCTCGTATAGGTGATATAGATGGGATTTATTTCTGCATTGTTCTTATTTTATTTTATTTTATTTTATTCTATTTCATTTGATTTTTTTTTTGGATTGTAATATAAAGGAAAATATTTTTTGGTTCAATTTGCGTTGCAGCTTTATTTCTATCAGATTTTATTAATATTGAGTATAAATAATTGGTACTTGAAACTGAGTTAATATTAAGATAGGTATGATGCAGGTGTTTTTTTACTTGAATTTGTATGGTACACTTAAATTCGCGTCTATGAATTATGATTTTAATTTTTACCTGCCAGTCGAGAGCTTATTATTTACGAAATTTTAGTTGTGATGATTTAAGTGATTGCGGCAATTTGAAGGATTAGATTTATCTAATGTTTTATGATTACCTGTTCGGTTAAAAGTATAGGAATTTGGTAAATATGGAAAAGATGCATCTGTTTCATTTAATATACCTATATAGGTTGATTAATATTTCATCTTAGTGGAGCGTTTATTGCACGAGAAGATTGTTTTGTTGTGTTGGTGGTGCTATATTGGTTTCTCAATGATGATGAAGGTTCTATGCGAGGTAAAGATTGTTGAAAGGTGGGCAAAGTTGTATGTGTGAGGTGATGCCGAAACGTTCGCTATTAAGCTTCACTCTTACTCAGCGAATTGTTTACCGAACGCTTTTCACGCTCGCATTCCACGAAAAACAGCTGTCACCACGCCCACTCGTTTAGCGGCTGGCACTAGCAATAGTCTTCGTTTTGAATTTGTTCATCATCCTCTGCTTAGAGAGGGTTAGCTCACTTTGTGCGTCAATTCGAGTTGCGCATTTTAAAGTTTGCTTTGATTGGATTTATGCTTTCTGCATTGATTCTCTTGGGTTGAAAGGATGTTGGGCTGCGTCAGTTAGTACAAAGGGTTTAGCTTTGGAAGGATGATTAAGGTAGAGGTAAATCCTTGGAAGGATGCTAGAGATAAATCCTTATTATCTTATATAAAGAATGAAATATTCGGTCTGTCTGCTCCCTCTTCGTTCCCTTCCTTTGCAAAGGGAAAGCCCTTGCTTTATTTAATTTTTAGGTTGGATCCTCTCTTACGCCGTTGAAATGTTATTTGAGGTCGTATATCTTCCACTTAGCAAGGAAATTGGTTTGCAAATTTTGAGGGGTACTATTAACTGTCGATAATTCATGAAAGAAGGTAATCAGACGGGAAGGATTTAATAAGTTGAGATTGCCTAGTGATTTATATACCTGTTGGTCGTATATCTGCTGCTTTTATAAGTGGTTTATAGTTAAAGATATCGAACGATAGGGATAAGGCATCCGAACGGAACTTCCCGTCCCAGAATGTTCCCTCCGTGGGAGAATTTTTCGAATCTATTCTTCTCTCAAGGGGAAAATTTCTTGTAGAAAGCTCTCTTAGTAAAACTAATGAAATAGCCTAGATAATTATTGATATTATTGATACTTCTTATTTCATTTTTTTAATTTTTAATTTTGTTTTGTTTATTTTATTTTTAATTTTTTATTTTTTGGTAAAGTATATATCACAAACCGAAACTACTGGAAACTCGGTAAAGATGATTAGGTAACATCTAGATTGGCGTATTTCGAGATATGCAAATTTATTTGCTTGTTGAGCTATTATATTGGCGATCACTGAATAAACTTTTTATTAAATTTGCAAATTTATTCGATAGGAAATTAAAAACAGCAGATATGATTGAATGCTATTATTTGGTTTTCAATCAGGCATTAAAATGGACGTTGTCTATACATGAGGTTTTCATATATGTGCCCCTATATGTGAGTGTATATGCTCATTTTCTCGCATATTTTCGTACTGAATTACAACTGTTAAATATTTCGGCAGTTGAATTTTCTATTTTTTTTTTTTGAATTTCATTCAACGATAGCTCACCTAATCATTGGCTAATTGATGAAGTTTTTTAAATTTTTGTTTTGCTAGACGCTAACTAAGCGTTTTTTAATGGCTTGGTGATCATTGCTCATAGATTGCTGCCGGCAGGCCTAGGCTCCGAATTTTCGCCAACTGGAAGAAGTAGAGAGGATCAATGCTAGTGAACATTTATTATGGATTATTATATGACACTCCAAATTACAAGTGGGAATGTTCTCGGATTCTCAAGTTTCTCTACAGATTTTTTTTTCTAGGAAGAGAACTACCTGCTCCCTCCCCCCCCCCCTCCCCCGCCCCCCACAGTCCCTCCCTCTGCAATTTCCTCCCATCCTTACACAAGAACCTGACCCATTTTTCATTTCAGTTTTTTCTAGAAAATATTTGAAAGGAAAGCGTAGAATGCATTCGATATTAAAATGTCTTAGAAAATCGAATGTTTGCTGCGTTATCATTTTGTGTCATCGAGCAAACAAACGGAAAGACATACGACCACGGCTGTGATATTTCAGAAAAAATCGCTTTTATTTTGAAGAGCATAAAAACAGCGCAAAAAATTTCTCTTGTCGAGGCTAAGAAATTTTCATCGATATGGGTAGAGCAGTTGAGATTTTAGCCTACTTTCCTACTTTAATAAAGCAATTATACGTGAATATGCTTATGCATCGATACGGTGATTTCGATTGTATATCCGAAAAAATGGTCCTTTACGGAAAATCTTCTATTTTATATATATATTTTTTAAGTAGTATATGAAAATATATATCAAAAAAATTTTGATATATCAAAAAATTTCAAGAAATTTTGAAATTTTTTATGGGAAAGCAAAGAGAGCACGGGTAAGGTAGAGTGCTGAGAGAGAGAAATTGTAGCAGTGGGAAAAGAGTTTAAGCATTGAGAAAATTTCTAGCTAGCAGAAATTGCAAGTTGACTATAAAACTGAGCAAAGTTTGCACATTTTTTTTCTTCTTCTCAATTCTCTTCAACAATTCTCTTCTTTTATAAATATAGAAACTATTGAAGCGGCGTGATAATAAAGCTAGCTGTCACGATTTAGAACCTTTATGTGACAGCCTCATCTAACCAATCGATTTTATAATTTGCAAGCAAGAATAAAATATCGTAGAATACCTCTTATATCTTAAATGATACCATCCTAGATGATACAAAAAATTTTTTTTTTGTGATTTAATCTCGATAAAAGCGTTAAATGATTGAATTTTTCAGCCAAATTGAAATATTTTTGTAATTTTTTAGTAAAAATATTTGTTTTTTTTTTCAATTGAAATACTTGAAATATTTGTAAATTTATGTAATTTTATAGTCGATTTAAATATGAGTTCTATGCTAATATTAAATGGTAATATTATTTTTTTTTAAGCAAGTGGAAGGAACTTGAATATTACTATGGAAAATCGAATTTTTATTAATTTGCTTATTGTTATACTCTGAAGATGAGGGCATTGTGACTAGAAATCATTCGAGTATGACGTTTGTAGAGTGGGACGTTGAATGTAAAGCATTGACCGCTTGCTGCTTATAGTTTTTTTTTTTTTTTTTTGACGCTGTACAGTATTACAGCAATTCTTTTTTGTTATATGTTAGTAGAGTTGAAAGCGTTGAAGCTTTCAAGATTATTGTTAATGTTCTCGTGATGCATTCACTTATGCTTACTATTTGCTTTCGTCTTTTTGCTTTTTTTTTTATACTTTTAAAAATATTTCGCTTGAAAAGTGTTTCAATTTCCCTCCCCCTTCCCCCTCCCTCGTCCCTTCCCCTCCCTTTCCCCTTCATCTCTCATCCCTACCCTTCTAATAGTGTTTCAATAATCGGAGGTCCTTATTGATCTATATTCCGCTGGTTCTGACTAGATTTCCGAATATTTATGGTGTAATACCTGCTTAAAATAAAGTTACTGCAGTTCAATATATCACGGATTATTAGTATAAATTATTGATGATAAAAAGACTACATAAATGAGTTAATGCATAAATAATAGAAGGGGAAATAGAAATGTGAGGTAAATTGCGAATAGAGCAATGAGGCTATTCACTTAGTGGGAATAACAAAGAACTACTTCTCTAGTCGATTGAATCGAAGCAATTCGTAGATATCGGAAAATTGTTTGCTTTTGCGATTTTATTGAGGGATTTGCTGTGAATGTGAACTGATTTCAACTTGAAGCTTAATGTTTTATAGGCTAATTGATAAAGGTAGGGTCGATGAGGCATCCGTGGATCCATCTGAGTTATCAATTGAGTTGCCCTCACATACTGTCCTTGGATACCCTTGAGCCTCTGGCGTTTATATGGTTTTCATAATTCCATAATATGGGGGGAGGGGGGGGGGGAGGGTAATTTCTTCATCCATTTTTCTGCTCATTAGAAAATTTTCACTCATTCATCGAGGGTTTATTCCATCAGCATTTCTCTGCAGACATCCTGTCGCTTAAAGAATGTTTGATAGTGCAAATCTCTAATACTAGGTATTTCTTATAATCAGGCAAGTTGCTGAATTCACTTATTAAAAGATTGGATAGGTGGGGTTCTGATCGAGTGATGGAATCTGTCTGCGAATATTTGAACTCCGGAGCTTTGATTTTTGAGACTCCGGTTGTCAGTATTGTTGCTGCAAGGTAGTTGTTGCAAAAGATTTGAATCGATGCTGTAATGTGCTAGTCATACGAGGAAAAAATATCGCTGATTCATTGTATGCAAAGCAGATGTTGCGTGAAAGTATGTTGAGGCGGCTTAACTTCACCCACAGGAGAGAAGGGAAGATGAAAGCAGTGGAATGTTTAAAATGATAGGCAGGAAATGGGATGTATTAGGGCGGAAATACATTTTCAGATACTTAGCTAAAGCTTGACGAAAGATTTAAAAGATTTATGAACGATCGAATATTTCGAAGAATTTCTACTTTCATGCGCTACAACTAAATAAAATTCTTTAGATGAATTTTTATTGTTGAGTGGAATGAAGTGTCATTCCCTTTTACCTTTGCTTTCACTTTCAATGCGAGTATTAAAAGGAAGTCATTCGAAGATGGGCAATTCAAGTGTTCGACAATAACATCGTTCATATTGAATCGTTTGATTGTGACTGCATCGTTTTTTGTTTTTTCGTTCTTTTTTCGGTGTGTATACGTTTGAATGAAAGATATTGGTATTTGTAGAGTGCGGCTGCATTGTGGTCGGGTGGATCGAGGGTAGTGGCTGAGTGCATTCCCCGATTCGAGCACTATTACTACGATGAGTAAAATATGTGCACGTCCCGAATGTGGCAAAACGGTCTATCCGCTTGAGGAACTTAAGTGTCTCGATAAGGTAAGAAGTTACCTCTACGTACCCCGTATTTCATAGTGGTTTTGATCTTTACCTAAATCTCTTGATAAGGTAAGAAGTTACCTCTACGTACCCGTATTTCATAGTGGTTTTGGTGTTTACCTTCTCTGGCGCATCGTCAACCCTTCCGTCATCGTGTAGTCAAATATCATAAAGCAAATCACATTCACCGTTTTTCGAATTGTACCTCCATACCTTGTTGAAGTACTGCGATGATAGCGAAAAATTTGCATAATTCTTCATTTTCTTTCCTTTCTTTCCCTCTTAGTCACCTACCTAATAGTGAAGATGGATGAGTAGTTATCTTATATTGATGCGTCTTGTTCTCTCGTTGAAATTTCGCTATTTACTTAATTACTTTTCAGGTGCTAAATATTGCATCCATTTTATCAGTAACTACTTTTTTTGATGTTTTTTTGATATTTTCCATAAATTTTCCTCAGTAATATAATTAAATATTTTTATGGCAGCTATCTTTTTTTTGTTTTTTTTTTTTCAAAAAAGAAGAAGTATTCTTTTTCGCCTCTTGAATGACATTGTGATGAATAGAGAGGAAAAAATGCGGAAAATAAAGACGAAGTTTTTTTCCAACAATAATTCTATAGATAATCACTTTAAACAACTTTTATATGCAAGAAGCGCCTTCAGAAATAAAAAAAAAGAAATGTGCTGTCTTTTCTTTTCGAACAATTGTGACGTTTTTGGGGGGTGAATAAATTTGTTTTTCATCGATTTGAATGAATATATTCCATTGAATCAGTTGGCACTAGTTTGTTTATTTGAATTTTTATGTGTAAAATGCTATTTGAAATAGTCATAAGTGCTAGGGAGATGCTCATTCATTTTCAAGGATCGATTAGAAGTCACAAAATTTGCGAAAATTTTTCTTGGGGAAAAATATTTTGCTAGAACGGGTATAATTAAATGACCGGTTTTAAAAATGCCAAATTTGCATAATTTAGTAGACATGATGGAATGAAGTGAAAATTAAATCACGAGAAGGGGGCGGGGGGGGGGGAGGGGGGAGCGGTCAAGGAGCAGAATCGAAATAATTTTAGATTAAATGATACATTGGTGTTTTGCTAGTGGGCCGTTTGCGGGTATTTTAGGTGCTGAAAATTGTGTCTTCTCAGAAGCAAGTAGCATGCATTCTTTTTATTCGGGCGGTTCAATGGAATTGTTGGCATTGTGAGGATTTCCAGGTTTTTTATTTTCCGGTGAGTATGGTACTTGTTGTTCTGTGCTTAGTGTTACCAGTTCAAAACCCACCCTGTTCGTCTCTTATCATTCGTCGTCTTTCGTTCCACTCAATGAACTGTGGTCTTTCATATTCTCTTGTTGCATTGAAGAGAGAATGGTATATCAGTTTTGCCATATTTTTATAATTGTGAATAATTTGAGGCAAATTTAAATGCTTTTATTTTAAAGTCCTTTTTTTAAAGAAATAATTTGTGCTGAAAATTTCATAAAATTTTTCAGGAAATAGATTCGACTTGTTGGAAAAATTTTATTCGATTTTGTGAATTTAGATATTTAAATCGTTGATATATATGGAATGTTAGGTGATTTTTAGGTATGGCATAAACAATGTTTTAAATGTTCGGTATGCGGTATGACACTCAGCATGAAGAACTACAAAGGATACAACAAATTACCCTATTGTGAACCGTTAGTTTGTGGTTTCCTTTTTTCTTTCTTTTCATTAAAATATTATTCTTATTCGATTATTTTTATTAGAACTTATGTTTAATTATTTGTATGGCGACCTATTTTTGCGTTGTGTTGATCCATAAAAAAAACCCTTCGTTTCAAGGATTGGTGCTTCTCCCTTCTCCCTTCGTCTTCTTTCTCCCTCCCGTTTTCCCCCCCCCCCCCCCCCCCCCCCCCTTCTTTTTCTAAAGCTTATCCGCTTGCTTCCATTGATTTGTTGAACGATACGATGTATTGTGAGAGTCTTTTTATAGGCATTATCCGAAAACAGTGGCTTCTGTTGTAGTGGACACACCCGAGATGAGGCGACTTGCCGAGAATACCAGGTTGCAAAGCCAGGTTTGTATCATTTAAAATATGCAAATATTAGCCATTAAAAATATGCAAATATTGGCCATTTGAAGTGCGCTAATACTGGCTATATAGTTAACCATGTGAGCCGACCGCTTGAATTTTGTTTAAAAGTACAAATAATTAAATTGTAGGTATATAAGCACGTAATTAGTTTAGGTAATACATAGGAAACGTATGTACATAGGTGGTGAGGTATGCATTAATCAGGTTCATACCGTTACACCTAATTGTCGTATCTGTTGAGCGGCATTCTTTCACTGTTTTACATGAGATCATAGGTTGTGGGCTGAATCTTTTCCTGTTTTACGTTGACGTTGGTGGGATATTATAGGGCATGCTAACATCGTTGCATTAGACATTTATTTCTTTTATTTGAAATTGAGGAAAGATGTGAAGTAGTATTACTTGTTTCATACTTTTTAGTCCCTCTTGTAGGAGGTGAAATTGTTAAAAAATGGTACCACTTTCCTTCATTTGTTCTTTAAATGGATGGGAGTTTTCTTTTATTTCTCGCTTTTTTTTGTTTTGACTTTTCTTTTATTTCTCGGTTTTATGTGACGAACAATCTATAATATGGTGCTGCTTCTCCCCTCGTGCCTCCCCCCTACCCGTTCCCTTTGCTTCCTTTCACTTTTAATCGTTGTTTTTCTTTTGATTTTTCTTTTATTCCTCGGTTTTATGTGACGAAAAACCTATAATATTGTGCTGCCTCTCCCCTCATCGTCTCCCCACCCGTTTCCCTTACCCCCTTTCAATTTTAATCATTGTTTTTGTTTTTAGTTTTCTTTTATTTCTCAGTTTTAGGCGACCGAAAATCTATAATGTGGTGCTGCCTCTCCCCTCATCCCTCCCCCCTACCCGTTCCTTCCTTTCACTTTCAATCGTTGTTTTTCTTTTGATTTTTCTTTTATTTCTCGGTTTCGTGTGATGAAGAATCTATAATATGGTGCTGCCTCTCCCCTCATCCTACCCCCCACCCGTCCCCTTTGCTTTCTTCAATTTTAATCGTTGTTTTTCTTTTGATTTTTCTTTTATTCCTCGGTTTTATGTGACGAAAAACCTATAATATGGTACTGCGTCTCCTCTCATCCCTCCCCCCTACCCGTTCCCTTTGCTTCCCTTCAATTTTAATCGTTGTTTTTCTTTTGATTTTTCTTTTATTCCTCGGTTTTATGTGACGAAAAACCTATAATATTGTGCTGCCTCTCCCCTCATCCTGTCCCCACCCGTTTCCCTTACTCCCTTTCAATTTTAATCATTGTTTTTGTTTTTAGTTTTCTTTTATTTCTCAGTTTTAGGCGACCGGAATTTTAGTTGTTGTTTTTGTTTTTGTTTTAATACTTCTTTTTGGAATCCGAATCAATGTATTAATATTCTCGTAAATGGTCAAGTAAGCTTTAGCGACGATTAAGTTTCGTATCGTAGGAGGGGTATTGAATTGATTTGTTTTGGGGGATGTTCATATGTTACAGGGTTATGTTATTTGTGTAGTGCAATATCATATATGTTGAGTGTTGTTTATATTATTGACGGTGTGTAGACAATACATCTACACATATATATGAAACGAGGCGTTGTCATCGATTTTGCAAAATTTTTTTTGGGACTGCTTGATGTTTTCACAGTTTTTTGTTTATTTTTTATTTTATTGTTTTTAATCTAAGGATTGGTCAACTGCAAAAGAATATAATCGATTTGAAAGCCTGAATCAGGGATCGAGTCAGCGGATTCCAGAGGCCATTGAAGTCTGATGGGGAATTGTGCGACTGAATGGAAAAAACTGTTTTGTGTGATTTGCGTTAGAGAAGATAATTTTGGTGGTCAGAAATTTGCATATTAATTGTTGATGCAAACTTGGTGCAGGTGAATATGAATACAGCCGTAAATTGTTTTTATCACGTATATGATAAAAATATATGAAATCATTGTGGCAATATGGTAATCACAGTCATGTATGTTTAATTTGTAGAATAATTAATTTCAGGTCGAATAATGCAACAATTTCAGGTCAAGTACCATGAGCAGTTTGAGAAGTCGAAAGGACAAAAGATCGAAATCGCTGATGATCCAGAACTAACGCGTCACCTTCGTAACACGAAAGTGCAATCACAGGTCGGTGTATTGTTTACTTCTTAGGTTGTATTACCTTGCTGATGCTGTCATAGAAGTTCCTTTTAGTATATGTTACCTCGTTGGATGACATTTTTGTCATGGTGTTTTACCTGTTTATGGGTATTTTGTACCCCATACAGGTAATTCGTCGGGTGGTTCAATTGAACTAGATTTTTAAATTGAACTTCTTTGCGAGAGTTACAACAGATTTCTCTTCTGCTTCGCAACAGATTTCCGGTTAAGTGACCATCAAAGGGGGTGAATCCTTCCCGGCAAAAAAAAAACACTAGCGAACAGTAGAAGTAATGTCATCAAAGCCGGCACTCAGTGGCTGAAGTATGTCGTTGCTGGGTGTTTGAATTTGTTCTGCACAGCTTACCTATGAGACCTTTCACCTTTGTAACTCATAAGATCATTCAGATACCTGTGTATATTTCGAAGGTGGCGATTATTTCTGGTTAGTATGTTGTTTAGGCGCTGCGTATCTCTACTATCGAGTGGACTACTAGCCATTATTTGAAATACGATTGCTTTTAATTTCTGCGTAGGACTCTTTCGTCCTTTTTCCTTTGTTGCAGGTGCTCGAATTATTTCAGCTCATAAAATTTTCATGGGTGTTGATGATATTTTTTTGCTTTTTTTATTTTTATTTTGATTGTTAGCAGTACGTATTTTTTATTGATGGTGATTTTTTCTTACCGGTTAGTCTGTTCATATTTTTCAATTTTTCTTAATTATCGCATGATCATCCGCTTCTCATTCACGAGAAGAAAAGAATATTTGAGGATAAATATAGCTCATCGTTCATAGGGAATATTAAAAAGTGATTAATTTTTTTGAGTACTTTAATTGAGTGTAAATTGATTTTAAGTGATTAAGTATGATTGAGTATAAAATTTGAGTATTTTGAAGTGACCTGAATGATTTTTATTTCTCTCACTTATTTGTTGGAGGTTTTAATGACAAAAATTCAACTCTACAAATGATATTGATTTAAATTTAGGTTGCATATCATGGTGAAATCGAGAAGAAGAGACTCCAAGATGAAGTAAGGCCGCCAGCAGAGCAACAATCAGCTGCAACTAATGGACAAAGTGAGTTGATATTCCCAATTCAAGTGCGTTTTTATCCTGCCTCCGATACCATATTTACCACTCATGAATTCAATTCAGTCCCATCAATGTGGGGCAATTCCAGTTCGGATAATGATCATCTATAGTTTATTTTTATTTTTATGATATAGCCTGAATGAAATTCACTGTTTTTGTGAAGAAACTTGAAATTGTCGGAAATGTTAGAGCTAAAATTTATTGATGTGGAAACCTCGAAAGTTTTTACTTTGTAACCAATATGATTTGAAAACTGAATTTTTGAGGAGGGTTTTTATTTATAGTGATACGATAAAACACAAACGCATGGAAGTCTTTTTCTTTTTAATTTTCCGTTCTGTTTTATTTTGGATTCGACGATTTTTCTTGCTTTATTATTTTTGGAAGGAAATTTTAGGCGATGTTCTATAGTTTAGTTTTGTTTTTATCATTTCCCTATTTTTTTAACTCTGTTATTTTTAGCTCCACAAATATTTACGTTGTTTTATTGTAACGTTTGATTGGTTTTAAAATTAGTACAAAATGAGGTTCTGTGCCTTATCTAGACGCCTTTTTCAAATTCGATAGCTTCTATATCTAATATTGCCTCTAGGGGCTATAATTTATTCACGGGTTACTGTTCTCGTGTATGGGCAACATCTGTTTGGGAAATGAGGTTCTGTGCCTTATCTAGATGCCTTTTTCAAATTCGATATCTTTTATATCTTGCCCGTAGGGGCTATAATTTATTTGCGGGTTAATGTTCTCGTATATGGGCAACGCCTATTTGGGAATTCGCCTCCAAATACTTATGAGGGAAATAGTTGATCGTTGATCAGTGTTCACAAGTGGCATCGTCGACACAACTACGTCGCCACTCTGTGTATTTGGGCCATCGTTTGTGCTCCTGGTTATTTCATGTTTAAGTATTATTAATTATTAGGTTGTTGTGGCATTATTTTTCATGCGTCAGTATGAGGGTTGTTGCTAGATTACGTAGAAAGACTGGAGACTCGAATGCGACAGTCGGCTGGTACATGCGTTGTTTTGTTGTTCTAGAAAAAGACGGACAGGAGGTGGCAAATTGGTGTGAAATTTTCAAAATGGGCCTCCTTAGTATTGGTGAGGGGTTTTATTATCGTCTTACTGTGGGGACCACCAATGAGATAGTGGTTCTTCTTCAACTTGATTTTTGCATGTAGTATTGATGTACTGGTTTTGTCACTGCGGAGCGCATTCCACTTGAATAGCGCGATGGTTAAAAATATAGAGGGAGCTTATGCACTGAAAGAAGAAACCAGTCAAAAGTAGTTTCGGGAACTTATGCACTGAAACAGAAAGCCACGTTGATTTAGTTAGTTAATTACAGGCTCAAAATGGTTTACTAACTTCTTAATAGGGGCTTTAGCATTATTTCATGTTTCAGTGCATAAGTGTACCGAATCATTTTTGTGGACATTCGATGAAATAGATATGAAACGTCGCGAATATTGAGTTTTCGATAATGTTCGAGGTTGACCAATGACCACATTGGTCATTGGTCATTTTACACTTTTAGAAGCGCAAATCATATTAGAATTGTTTAGATCTCTTATCGCTTTACCTCACTTCGGATATTGTCAATCCTTTGGAGGTTTGAGCTTATTTCTTTGAACGTCTCGTTGCCAAGGTTGCATTCTAATTGATATGTGATTTCATTGCGAGATTTATTCAATCATAATATGCCTATTTGATGATCTGATATAAATTTTTAAAATTTTATTTGGCTTTGCGGTGGGACGAGAGAGGGGGACGAAGGGAACATTATTTGTGACTATTTTAAATTTCAGTTGTAACGTAGTTTCTTAATATTTTGCATATATTTATGTGTATACTTGAATAAGTGAGCAATATTCAGGTGCAAAAGTTATTCAAGTATCTGACAAGCTAACATTAATTTGCATATTAATTTTGGGAAGCATTCTTGGCTGCAGATGTTTAATTTGCGTTTTATATTAATTTCTTGGGAATTTGGCTATTAAACGAGTGGCAAGAATAAAGTTTTGATCATAAAAAAGTTGCTGTTTTGACACTTATATGATGAATAAAAATATGCATATATCTGTGAGTAGATTAAAGGGTTACTATAGTGAGATTACTAGTTATTTATTATTTTTTTTTAAATTTTCTACACATTGATGGAGAGGATGAAAGAATATAGTAGGTAAGAAATGAGGTTTAATAGAAATTATTAGCATTTGGTGCGTTTGTTATAGTTAAGTGCAATTTTTGATGGGAGGGGGGATAGTTAAGTGCAATTTTTGATTGGGGGGGGGAGGGGGAGAGGAAAGGTGGGAAGGGAGGGAGGTAAATTCAATCATTCCTCAGAATGGGACGATGATTGTAGTGAAAGAAGTAACTGTAATTATACTTTCAGCTGGAAAACTGCTTTTTGTGGATTTTTTGGAAAGGAGTGTATTATTGTGAGGTCATATGTTGTGTGTGTATATACGTATGTATGTGCGTGTCATACATCTCTAGTAGCTTGAATTTGTAAGCTGTAGGATTTGCTAGGTCGTTATGATCAGCTGGGTGTCGAGACGATTTTTTTTTGGGGGGGGGGTATATTTATTCTGCATATTTGAGTGTTCGGTTGTGGGTTCCTATCCTCACTATAACGCCTATCGATTGGTGTTGTGAAGCAATCGTACAGGATATAATTTGATTTCCAACTAGGTGTAATGTAGAGAATGTATGAAAAGTTGTATTTTTCCACCGGAATTTCTACTTTTTTTTTCGTATAGAAACTGTCATAATATATAGCTCTATCTTATAATAAAAATTTCTTAGTTGACGTGATGATTGAATGATCTCAGGGTTTCGCAAGTCATATAAAGGAAAGAGGTTTCGTCTAAAGGAAGAACGTTTCATATAAAGAAAAGGGTTCAATAGAAAGGAAGGTTATTGAACACCGCTGCTTCCATTTGTGATCCTCTGTTTCGTTAAATTATTATTGCCCTGCACCATGTGGTTTTTCTGACTTTCTCGCCACAACTGATTGGAATTCCTCAATTGTACGTTGGGAAGCAAGTCATAGAGAGAGAGAGAGAGGGAGGGAGAGAAAGAGAGAGAGATGGGTGGAAAAATTGGCATTTAGGTGGCAAATATAACCCAGCAGAAGCAATTGGGTTTTAAAATTATGGGTGTTAATCTTCACTCCAGGTTGTTCTGTCGTCGTCGAATCTTTTGCTTTTTATTAAGTTCAGTTCATATTATCTATCCGATACAGAAGTATTCTTTTCTTTGTAACGTTTTGTGATTATAGGTTGCAAATACATTAATTGTAATAGAGCGCTTATCGATGTGGATTTTTTTCCATCATTTCTTTTTATATTATAATACTTCAGTGGATATTTTCTCACTCTTAGAAATGAGTAATAATTATGTCATTGAAACGTTTCAAATTTTGCACTAGAAATCTTCGGTTAATTTCAAAGTTTTATTCATGTTTTTGAGTTGATATTAAATGTGATATTATTTCTACTTCTGCTGGTTTATTATTGAATCGAAATTATTGCTCTAAAAAATGAAGTTCAAATTTTTTCACGTAAATCTGGATTTATGTTTATCCAGGATATATTTATTTATTACAATAGAAATATTTTATAACTTTATGAGAATTGTTTTAGTTAAATACTCGTCATAACTTGTTAAATTGCAAATGAATAGTATTAAAACCCTATGCGGTATCGTAAAATATTGATTTATAAACCTATGTTTAGCTGTTATCTATTTTGTTTATTTTGTTATTAAACGAGGATCGTTCAAATTCGACTAATAATTTCTATGTGAATGCCCAGTGGCATCTAAATTTAGAGATACGATTGTCAAAGGATTTCATATTGTATAACTTGGGTTCGCTCTTAAAAACCTGTAAACATTTGAGAGTAGATTTTATTCGGTGAGCGAATATAGTATTTTTATTTATGAATGATTCAAGATGATAAGTGAGAGGGGAACGATCCACATAACATCGATTGCTGCTTATGGATTGCCGTGATACTATAATGTCGCAATACTACTTACTACTTACTACTACAACTATAATAATGCAGTAATAATTGGTATGGCTTTCGCATGCGTTGCGCTGTTTGCAGCAACCTCTTACAACGTACCTGAATCGCCGTCTAGCTATACACCTGCACAAATGCCACCAATGGGCAATACACCATATTCGAATCGTTTGGCATCACAATCTGGGACAGTGATCTACTCATCTGAACATGGTGGTAAAGGTACGATAATATATGCATGCAAAGCATTTATTCTTGCACTTCTTGTTCATTCTTCTTCTTTTTAATGTTAATATATGCATTTGCACCATTTTTCAACTATCCACTTCTATGGGCAGCGACAAAAAATTAAAAAAGAAACAAACCTGCCTTCACTTTTCAAAGCTTAAAGTCATCGATTTAGAGAGGGTCTCATTGTATGAGAAAGCGATATTTCGGAGAATATTGTTTTCGATAGTCAGGGCACTTCAAATATAAATAATAGTTCGTTTTTTCGGCAACTAGGATGAGAGGTATCGTTGTCAAAAAATTTTGTGTTGTTTACCTGTTTTTATAACTAGTCCACCACCAGCTCTATCCTCCTCCCTCTTCCTTTCCCACCCCTCTTAGCCTCAAGCTACAGAATTGTTTGTGCTATTCTCATTTAAAAAAATAGTAATTTCAGGAAATGCGACATTATTGGGGGTCACTTTAGCGATAATTTGACGTGGAATTTTAATAAAAATTGAGTTTATTTCTGCTGAGAATGGGGAAGAGGCAGCGAAAGGGAGAAGGAAAAGATGAATAATGGGATGGATATAAGGCGACATGTCTTCTAATCGCCATTCTGTTTGCTTTTTTTTCTGTAGTGTTTATTTTTCTTCACTTAAGGTTTTCGAATTTGTTTCCGCATAATTTCCAGTGTTTATATGTTAATATTCGGACTGAATATAATGATAACTTGAATGGCGGTGTGCAGTGTTAATTTCTATTATTTCTGTTCCTACTTCTATATTTTAGTTGTAATTTTACTACTTATTTTCGGTTTCATTTGTGTGCTTGTGTTGATTTTTCTTTATTTTCTTATTTATTGAGACAGTATAGGTGCACTAATTGAATGCTGATTTCTGTATCGTTGAATGTTTCTTTTTTTTTTTTTTGGTTTGATTTCTATTGTTTGCTGTATTTGTATGGCATGGTTTTTATGATGATTAAATCTGAGAATATTTAATGATATGCAAAATCGATGGCTTTTCAAGCATCTAATCGAGTCACTTTCTTGCGATTCACGATTTAACTTCTATTTCTAAAAACTCTTATCCCCTAGGGGTATATCACTCACTATAGAGAGGATGCAGTACGTCATATATTGAAGTCAATTTTTGAGGATTGATTTTTGCCGATGGGTTTTGCATAACTGCTTCCAAGTTAGCTTCCATTCGAGTCTCATTGGCTAAGGTGTAGCTGGGAATTAGGGGGTGGGCGGAGAGGAGGTGGAGGAAGGATTGGGCGGTAGAAGTGGTCCTGCGATCCTTTTCCCATGGAATCACGATGGGAGATGATTTTTACAGCTTTAAATTGTGAAATTTTCCAAAATGGGTGTCATAAAAGATTGTATATTGAGTTATTTTTTGAATTTTTTCGCGGTATCTGGTAGTTAAAGGTCCCTCTTCTCCTTCCTTTCTTTTAGATTTTTTTTTGACGTTTCACTTAACCATCTTCTTTCCGAGCCCTTTCAGATTTTTTTTCTGGTTATGTTCCGTTCCATCAGAATGAGATTGCTGTTTATAATGTATTGATTAGCGTAAAAGTTAAATGATAATTGGTCGATCGGTCGGCACATGGCTTTCTCTTTTGGCTGATTTTAAATGACAAATATTTGGAAATTTACCCGGTGATCCTCCATCAGAATATGAAAGAAAGTAGTGCTTTTTTTCTGCTCACAAGATTTTTTCACAATTATTCCACCTTGGAAATTTTTCTTCCAATCTTTGGCGGTGTCGGTTTTTCCCCTAGGTTCCTCTAATATGTTGGCTGGGATCGCACTTGGAAATTGGCAAAAAAAATTAATTAGGCAAAAAAAGAGCTGGTAAAGTGAGAGTATTATTATTTCGGATAGTAGTAATTCGATACTATTATAGAGGGGCTTAGCACAGTAAACGGTTGCAGTGTTTTTGAACGTACGTAAGAATTGCAGTGCCAATTCAACAACGGCAAGTGGGAAGTATCGCCGATTACGATCCCCTCAATGGCAATTGGGGTACAGTGGGATCAAGTCGAGCAGCTGAAAAAATCGGTACGCTTCTATCGCCTCCTATTCGCTTTGTTCGCTTCGCCTGCGGCTATTTCTAATTGCTTTTTTTTGTGTGTGGCAAAATTGCTTATTTTTTTATTTTTTTGATTTTATTGGTTGAAAATTTTTGAGTTATATGTTTATGTTATCTTTGATGTGCTTCTTTTATTTTTTATTTTTATTTATTTTTATTTTTTCTGCTTCAATCGATTTGATGTTGTGTTTGTGAATGTTTTTGTTAATCTAGAGCTAGCGGCAGTTCGAATGATTATGTGGAGTTTATTTATTTATTTATTTATTTATGAATAAACCGGATGAGGTAGACCCAATCGAAGTGGTACTCTACTCGATGCCATCGTTTTTTTTTCGCTTCTAAACAACGATACGGTTTAGGGCGGAAATGATTGGGACACAATTGGCCTTAAACTTAATGTGTGTGTATAGGTTGTGTGATATGGGAATATTGTGTTGTACTATATTGGTTGCTTTTTTTAAATGAAAATATATGATAGCAAATCAGCATGGTAACTTTGTACAAGTATAGCTGGATGTAGTCATTGATAGAGCAGTTTAGTAGATGCGTTAATCGCTTCTCTGTTGTTTTTTTTTTGTTTTTTTTTTTATGTCAACGAAGAAAAACTGAACGGATGCAGTTCGTCGGATTCGATCCGAAGTTGAAGTATTGTTTGAGTTGGTTAGGCGAGTGGTTAAATCGTTTGTACGGTACCTATAAGATTGCGGTTCAATTCTTGTGGTCAGTGTCGTTTTTGGGAAAACAAATTTTTAGTTATGTGAACTGTTTTTTTTTTACAGAAACATAAATTCTTAAACTTTATCTCGAAGCGTTTTTATACTTGCTGATTTTCCACCACATCGATGATTTTCATAAAAACTGCGAAATGAGCCGTTATGAGGATAGGTTGAGTTAATGAAAATATTGATATCTAATTTAATTTTGTATCATTTTGCATTAAAAATGCATGTGGTATTCATAGGTGGTGTGAATATTTTTCTTTATACGATATACAAGGATATAGGTATGCCGCTTTGCCGTATCCATTGTGAACGTCATGTTCATTTTAATATAGCTAGAATAAAATATTGAAATATTGAAGAAACTCTCCACGCCATCAGGCAATTGAATTTTTATCGTCATACTTCATCAGTTCTTTCCTCATTTAAAAAAAAAAAAAAAAGAAGTAAAAACTGTTCAGTTAATAGTCGTTCATCGTAGTGTTTGAGGTTGCACAGGTAGATACCTAAAGCGATGTAGCTTTAATAGTAGTTCAATAATTCATTTTTTTCTTTTCTGTTTATTAAAAAATTTTTTTTATTGTATTTTCACCGCATTTTTTTCCGGCAATATCATCCATATCGTTATTGTTGACATACAGTAATTACGATTTCTTATTTCTCTATACTATTCCCCTATCGTATGCGCATATGTCTGATTTGTTGTTGATAACGTTTATGTAATGCTTATATTACCCATTTTCTGTTTATAGAATGGACCATGTCGTACCTTTGTCCTTATCTTTAACGTTGATTGAATTCGTCCTGTTTTCTAATTTGCTTTTTTTTTTTTTGCTTTAAATGATCCCGGCTACATAGATACAGGCAAAAAAAATGTTGGCAATATAAAAGGTATTATGATGCTTCACTTCGCCGATTATCCTCACTGATCGTCGCTTAGTTCGGTGTTGTTCTAAAAAAGTATTCTCGAAGGTGAAAGAATTTTCTATTGTATTTTCTTTTATTAATATCCCAGAATAAATAAATTTAATTTTTTTGGTTATAAAAGGAGTTTGCATGAATTTTAGCTTATGCAAAATCCCTCGCTTAAATATTCAAATACGCATAATTTGGCTAAGCTTATTATGATGGTTTATGGTTGTTTTTTAGGTTCGATGAGTGGTACAAAAGGAGGAGCTCAAACAACTACAGCTGCACAAAAAACCGCCGCTCCAACACAAACTTCAGCTGGAAACGTCGGTGCCCAAGGTGGAGGCGTTAAGAAAGGTTTCACTGGAAGTAGCGGATTCACTGTGAAAGCACTCTACGATTATACGGCTGCAGATAAAGATGAAGTAAGCGGTGACCATTGTTAAAATTTAATTAAGATAGTTCAACTTTTTGAGAGTTGTTAGCAGAAATGGCGCAAATGTCAGGTGTGATGTTGTTAACGAGGATGAGCTGGCAGTAATAGTTGTTGAAAATCCGCCAAGATAGTCCAGGTTTTTGAGAGCTGTTAGCAGAAATGGCGCAAACGTCAGCTCTGATTTGTTAACGGGGATGAATTGGATGGTAATTTTGTTCAAAATTAGTCAAGATAGTTCAACTTTTTGAGAGCTGTTAGCAGAAATGGCGCAAATGTCAGCGCTGATGTTAGCGAAGATGAAGTGGACACTTATGATTGTTGAAAGTTTGTCAAGTTAGTTCAACTTTTTGAGAGCTGCTAGCAGATATGGCGCAAATGTCAGCTCTGACGTCGTTAACGACGATGAAGCGGGCAGTCATCGTTTTTGAAAATTTGCCAGGGTAGTTGAGCTTTTTGAGAGCTATTAGCAGATATGGCGCAAATGTTAGCTCCGATATTAGCGAGGATGAAGTGGACAGTTATGATTGTTGAAAATTTGTCAAGCTAGTTCAACTTTTTGGGAGCTGTTAGCAGAAATGGCGCAAATGTCAGCTGTGATTCTCTTAACGAGGATGAACTGGATAGCAATTTTGTCCAAAATTTGTCAAGATAGTCCGACTTTTTGAGAACTGTTAGCAGAAATGGCGCAAATGTCAGCGCTGATGTTAGCGAGGATGAAGTGGACACTTATGATTGTTGAAAGTTTGTCAAGTTAGTTCAACTTTTTGAGAGCTGCTAGCAGATATGGCGCAAATGTCAGCTCTGACGTCGTTAACGACGATGAAGCGGGCAGTCATCGTTTTTGAAAATTTGCCAGGGTAGTTGAGCTTTTTGAGAGCTATTAGCAGATATGGCGCAAATGTTAGCTCCGATATTAGCGAGGATGAAGTGGACAGTTATGATTGTTGAAAATTTGTCAAGCTAGTTCAACTTTTTGGGAGCTGTTAGCAGAAATGGCGCAAATGTCAGCTGTGATTCTCTTAACGAGGATGAACTGGATAGCAATTTTGTCCAAAATTTGTCAAGCTAGTTCAACTTTTTGAGAGCTGTTAGCAGAAATGGCGCAAATGTCAGCGCTGATGTTAGCGAAGATGAAGTGGACACTTATGATTGTTGAAAGTTTGTCAAGTTAGTTCAACTTTTTGAGAGCTGCTAGCAGATATGGCGCAAATGTCAGCTCTGACGTCGTTAACGACGATGAAGCGGGCAGTCATCGTTTTTGAAAATTTGCCAGGGTAGTTGAGCTTTTTGAGAGCTATTAGCAGATATGGCGCAAATGTTAGCTCCGATATTAGCGAGGATGAAGTGGACAGTTATGATTGTTGAAAATTTGTCAAGCTAGTTCAACTTTTTGGGAGCTGTTAGCAGAAATGGCGCAAATGTCAGCTGTGATTCTCTTAACGAGGATGAACTGGATAGCAATTTTGTCCAAAATTTGTCAAGATAGTCCGACTTTTTGAGAACTGTTAGCAGAAATGGCGCAAACGTCAGCTCTGATTTGTTGACGGGGATGAATCGGATGGTAATTTTGTTCAAAATTGGTCAAGATAGTTCAAATTTTCGAGAGCCGTTAGAAGAAATGGCGCAAATGTCAGCGCTGATGTTAGCAAGGATGAGGTGGACAGTTATGATTAGTGAAAATTAGTCAGGTTAGTTCAACTTTTTGGGAGCTGTTAGCAGAGATGGCGCAAATGTCAATTCTGATGTTGTTAAGGACATGAATTGGGCAGTTGTCGTTGTTGAAAATTTGCCAAGGTAGTTTAATCTTTTGAGAGCTGTTAGCAGAAATGGCACAAATGTCGACACCGGTGTTTTTAACGAGAATGAAGTGAGCAGTTGTTGTTGTTGGAATTCAGTCAAGATAGTTCAAGTTTTTGGAAGCTGTCAGAAAATATGGCGATAATATCAACTCCAATTTTGTTAACGAATATCCAGATATGGATCTTATGAAATGTTTTTGCATTTCGAATTTTCTATAAAGACAGGTAAATGTTCTTGTTTGATTGCTGACTGAAATACTATGCGATTCTTTCCTTAGCGGACGTTGAAAGTTGAATGGACCTAAGTTTATTGCTGCTTTTTGGATTTTATGTTTCCAAGGGAATGCAGGTTTATTGGGGCTTATCATTGCAAATGACCTTTTCTTTAAGGATATATTATAGCGTACAGGGTGCATGTATATTTTTCTGATCGTCCAGCTTGCCATTATGAGTTAAATAAAACCCCTCCGAGATAGGAAAGGTGCTAGTTATTGAGATGATTTACTGATATATTCAACCTAGATATGGCGGTGTATACCGATTATGAGCGATGAACTGCGGTTGTGAACTAGTTTTAGTAGAAAACTTGATATCATCGCTTTGTCGGTTCATTTCGGTGTCTTCAAAATACCGAGAACGTTTAGTATTTCCATTGCTTCTTTGAATTTGCATAAGAGGAAATCTTCGAGATTTTATCAGCTGCAACGTAATCCGAGCCTGTTTTTTAAACAGCTGTCACTAAGGCACGCCAGTTTTTTTTCGAACGGCTGTCATTAATGCACACATGAAGTTTTTTCGTTATGCACCAAATATTCGTTAAACTTGTTTAGAAGTGCTTTTGGTTTCTATAATATTGCACAACGGAACTTACTTCGTAACGCTAGCGAACAATTGCTAATCTGCGAGTTTTTATTTCGAGCTGTGAACTTGGAGAATTCCGTAGCAAAATCGGGTGCTACAGAAGTATTTAAGTGATTCGGAAATTCTTGAACTTCCGAGATTCCTCAACAGGTTTATTTCCGAAGCAGTTTTAATGGCCTCACATTCAAATACAAATCTTTCAATTCCTTGAAACGTCCTATTCGATAATGATCAAGCGTTGCTATATTTGATTGCAGGTGACGTTCATTGAAGGCGATATCATAGTCAATTGTCAAAAGGTGGATGAAGGTTGGATGACGGGCACCGTACAAAGAACATTACAATGGGGAATGTTACCGGCGAATTATGTGGAACGAGTGAAACAACCCACCGGATTGCATTATCTCAGCTGAGCATTTCATAAAATAACGGTTGATTTTTGCATCGTTTAGAAATAGAATGCTTCTTCGCATTCACATCAAAGCTTCATCTCGTTCGTCGTTGAAACATCACAAACACATCTACCAACATCGTGATGCAAGTCTGCAAGTCGTGTTCTAGCGCACGAATTGTTCTTACACTCACGTTATGCTTGGTGTTGTTGCTGTGCTGCTATTTCCTCATCCTCAATCCTTTTGTTTTCACTTTCCATTGTGAATAATTTATCTACTAGCAATCTCTTATTTTTACTATCCCTTTCTCTCCCTCTCTTGTGTTTCATCTTTCTTATTTTTTATCTTTTTAAGAATTCAGGGCAAGACGCACTGGTAGGTCGTATAAATTCATGACGGAAATGGTATTCTTGTGCGGAAGAAATAATCAAGAATGGGTTCATTTCAAGGGAGATTTTGATTTAGGAAGCTTCAAGGCCACATTCGGCGACCTTGGAGCAGTACTTTTAGAGCAGCCTTGTTTTGAATTCCACCGATTTTGTGCAATACCTTCTTCCAAAGCGAACAAATTTTTTGAAGGGAAGGAGATATTCGGTATGTATATGATTGCGTGGTACTCCGTATACATAGGGCTTAATGGCACTCATCCACATTTGGTTTAGTGATAGCTTTTCACCCTCTCCAAGTGGGTATCGTTTTCTATGAATAAGTTCTTTCAAGCGTTGTTGTGCATTATTAATAAGGGTTTGTTTGTATTTCAGATGTTTTTTTAACATTAAAATTTACTCAGCATGAATATTATCAAGAAATGCTTTATGTTTGTTTTATTCGTCTTTAATGATCGATTAGTTACTTATAGGATACTTCTTCACGTTGGTACTTTATAAAGTAGTGTTGGTTTTTTCAGGTTCATCCTATTTTAGCTTTGAACAAATTAGCAAATATAACTGTAGAGTGTTGTATTATTAGAAAGCAATTAAAGTGCTAAGGTAAAGTAGTTTGTAGTGAGGTAGTAGGTGAAGACTTTCTTCTGCGTAATGATTTGATCACTGATTAGGAAAAAAAGTTTCTATGCTGAGAACATGTAGGGAAGAAACCGGGAAGAGGGGAGGGGGGGTCCAGGTGGTGGAAGAAGCAATAAATTTCCGTTTTCACATTTTTCCCCTTTCTGCAATCATCTGGAGGAAACCCTTCTCCCATGTGTTTTCACCACCCTCCATTTTTACATACTTGTTTTATGTTGGGTTTTTTTGGCTGTTTATTAATCGAAAATTGATTCCCTAGGAGCGATTGGCTCCTAGATGAAACTGCAAGCCATAATTTGGCCACTGAAATTTTCGAGCGTTTCTTATATTTGTTCAAGTAGATTAAAGCTCGCTTCTTCGATTCACGTATTTTATGCAATGATTCACTACAATATATGTTAACATCGAAACAAAGCATGATATGTGGGACGACCTTTATAGGTGAGGTGTATGCCTTTGTAAGTGTAAGTGTGAATCTTTGTTGGTAGAGATATCAACTTTTATGAGCGCAGATATGAATATTAATAGGTGTTTCACATAGGCACAGGTATTATTTAATAGATCACCTGTTGTGTTTCTCAGTTTTGTTTTCATTTTTTATTTGGTTCGTTACTTTTTGGCTTTATTAATTACTTAATTTCACTAGTAATTTGAAGTGTGGTTTAAAATTTGTGTAATGTAGATGAAAGTTCGATTATATTTTAAACGATTGCCAAACTAATTTTCGTAAATTTTCAGATAAAAAGAAGTAAAAAGTGGCGATTACAACGAGAAAATGAAGTGAAGCATGTTATTGGAGAATGAACCATCGATACATGGTGATGATATTTAATTCTTTTGATTGCTTCGTTCAAATGTTTTTTTCTTCTAAGAAAAAATTCATTTCAAGACCGAATTTTTTCGCGTATTGGTAGGCTTAAATATAAAGAATAAGGCGATAATGAAGAGTTTAGATTTTGATTTTTTTTAAAATATGCACTACTAATTCATCAAATTAGAAAGGTCGTTTTTGCAAGTGTTTTCTCACTCGATTGTTTTTTTTTTCGTTTTTCGAAATGAATTTCAATTTACGAATTGCTTTCGAATTTAAGTTATTTGAATATGAACTGGATTTTTGAAAAAGAACTTTTTTTTGAATTTTTCGCNTTACATTTCTATCGATGGGATTATTATTTTTATCGGCTTATTTTTACACGAATTATGCGGTTCTTATGATCTATCATTACGCAGTTTCACGCCCATGCAAATTTGCATAAATATTTGCTGATATCTTGTTTCCTGAATTTTGCAAATTATGGCAACGTGCCAGAATTTCACGTGTGGTAAAACGCCAAGCGACTATTGCACCATTATAGTGTGTCATTGTGGTGGATACTAACAACAGCATTAGGTGTGTGTGTGTGTGAAAAATGCTTCAAACGATGGCGCTACCTGTAGAAACGTTGCGTTAGTTAATCATCGGTGGTTATATCACTAACTTCCTGTTATTCATTAAAAAAGTCTAGGGCACATGAATTTGCGAGCTCAGATATCTTGCGTTTCTAAAATGTTGCTTTTGGTTTATCACTCTATGGGATGACTCGCGTTATCGTGGCGACGGGTATCCTATTCATACAGGTAACATGAAGTGGGTTTCATTGGCTGCTTGAGAAATCGCAGTATTGGTACTGTTTCGCAGTCTTCGTACTCGTTCGGAAAGTCCATGCTGGTTCGCAGTATTCGTACCGGTTCGCAATGTTGGTACTCTTTTGCAAAGTTCATGCTGGTTCGCAGTGTCACTATGTCACTTTATGGGATGACTTGTTGCGTTATCGTGGCGACGGGTGTCCTATTCATATAGGTAACTTAGAGGTGCCTGGATTTCATTGGCTGCTCGTGAGGTCGCAGTGCTCGTATTGATTCGCAATCTTCGTACTCGTTCCCAAAGTTCGCTCTTGTTCGCAGTGCTCGTGCTGATTCGCAGCGTTCGTTTTGGTTCGCAGCCTCAGTACTCGTTCGCAAAGTTTGCTGTGGTTCGCAGTGCGAACTTTAAACACTGCGAACCTGCACTAACGTTGTGAACACCACCGACCTACGCAAATTTTCCGTACCTGCGCGAATTTTGCGACTGCTGCATACCTGCCCAAACTTCGTGAACATTGCGAACCCATGCGAACATCGCGAACACTGCTGACGTGCGCGTACTTAGTGAACACTGCGTGGATGCGCAGCCCGTGTAAACCATGTGAATCCGTGCGTACTTTGCGAACACTGCAAACCCAGTGAACGCTGCGTAAACGCGCAAGCCTTGCGGACAGTGCGAACCCGTGAGAACTTTGTGATCAATGCGAACCTGCGTCAACCTAGTGAACACTGCGAAAATTGCGAGCCCGTGCGAACTTGCGAACACTGCGAACCTGCGCGAACCTAGTGGACACCGCGAAAATTGCGAACTCGTGCGAACTTTGCGAACCCGTATGAACTATGCGAACCTGCGCGAACTTGGCAAACAGTGCGAACCCGTGCGGTCTTGCGGACACTGCGAGCCTGCGTGAACTTAGTGAACAGTGCGAAAATTACGAACCCGTGCGAACTTTGGAAACCCGCGCGAACCTGGCAAACAGTGCGAACCCGTACGGTCTTGCGGACACTGCGAACCTGCGCGAACTTAGCAGAGACCACTGCGAACCAGCGCGAACCTCGCGAACGCTGCGAACCCGTGCGAGCTTGCAAACACTGCGAGCCTGCATGAACTTCGCAAATACTGCGAATCCCTGCGATCATTGTGAACATTGCGAACTCTTGTAAACTTTCCGAACACTGCGAACGTACCGAACGCTGCGCAACTGCGCAAGCGTCTTGAACCCTGCAAACCTGTCCGAACTTTGCGAACACTGCGGACCTGCGCGAAATTTCCAAATACTGCGAATCCCTGTGGTCATTGCGAACATTGCAAACTTGCGCGACTTTTGCAGAAACTGCGAACTCGTGCCAACTTTGCAAAGAGTGTGAACCTGCGCGAACTTCAAGAACACTGCGAATTTGAACTTTGCGAACGACTACTGACATTGCGAACCGGTACGAATGCTGCGAACCAGCCGATCCTGCGCGAGTTTTGCCAATACTGCGATCGGCTGCGATCATTGGGAACATTGGGAACCTGCGCTATTTTTGCGATCATTCGGAGCATTGCGAACGTGCGCGAACTTTGCGAATACCACGAATCCCTGCGATCATTGTGAACATTGC
>QEWY01002022.1:36234-97410 GCA_006503575.1 Baylisascaris schroederi | reverse complement strand
GGACTTCAGTTGGCTCATAACTCAAAAACATCCAACGTATCTGTATTATTTTCATGTTGATTTTTCTTATAGTTTATGAGTGTTGCATTTATGAAAGTATTGAAGTGTAATGGTAATTGAATGGTTCACTGATAAGTGGTAGTTCCAAAAGTAAGAGGTTTGATGTTGATATCTGTTTGATTTAACTCATCTTCATAAAATTGATAGTACTTACGGTTGTATAATAATTATTCTATATTAGTCGATAGTGCCATATTATTGAGGATTGTTAGGAGCATATTTCTTTCACCTGGCCTAAATTAAGAGTGAATTAAAGTATTATCAATGACAGTTTGTTTACCGGTCGCAGTTTTCCGTTCCTCAACAAAGGTGAAGAACGATGAATGAGTCATTAATTAATTTCAGTGTATGCTTGGTTCACCGATTGAAGAAGAAACTACTTCATGCGCAAGTGGAAGATCTTCGATGGAAAGTGGTGAAAATCAATGTTCGGCTATTCCGGAAGCTCCCGAAGAGATACCTTTCAAGTCTTCATTTCGGCTGAAGACTTTTGATGAGGAAGGCGAATGTCTATCTGATGCTGCAGACGGCTCTCGTTTTAATAGAAAATCGCAGGCGATATCTGCATCCAATCCGTTGATTCAGGATTCTGAAGGTCAAGCTGGTGCTATGTCATCATCGGATCATATTGAGGAAATTGTTGAAGGATGCGATCATTCTCATAATAATTCTGTCAACACAACGGCAGTACCTAGTCGACGGGTTGGTTTTGGTACCGCCACTTATATCCCACATTCAGAAGAAGACGCTGAGTTGACGCACAATGGAGTGAATGATAACGTTTTATCAGACGATGCAGTTATGCTACAGAAAGCAGTTAATGCCTCTTCTCAGGCTTCACTACTACTTGATGCAACGGCCTTAGATTCTGGCAATAAATTAATGACAACATCAGGACCGGTTGATGCGAATAGTGGATCCCGGTCGTTGAATATGACATATGTGACGATTGGTCAAAATTCACAAGTTTCGAGAACTTCACTTACGGAAATCGGCAATGAATTTGTGCAATTAGATGATGGGGTAAACGGTAGGTTGTCGGATAATATAATGAAGCGTATTGATGCGGAGAATTCGGCCGTCGAATGTGACAAAACACCGGCAAAGGTGGATGTGGTACGTGGGAGTGTTGATGAGTCACCGTCCGAAGAGGAAAACGCACCGGCAAAGTCTACGTCGATTGATGTTAGTATTGTATCTCATTTTATTTGTTTCTAGTTTTGATTTGAATCGATATTAGACCCTCCCAATATAATTCGATGACTTCACTTCTATGCGCTAAATGGTATGGCCTCATTAATCTTAACGTATTCATTAATATGTTCTTGAAATTTTATTAGGCATACTAATTATGCGGGTATAATAAAGCCTAAAGTTTTTGCATGTTACAAAATTCCTCAATTTTCCTCTAGGAGTATTATCATTTCGCTTCCAGAAATTACGTCAAACTAAACTTCGGAAGTGATATGAACGATTTTGAGAGCTAAAGCTTATTTTCACTTTTGTATCTCTATCTTTTCCCAAATTCTGCCTTAACCTTCATTTTGTTTAATGAGGAATATCCCTCAATATATTCCATTTTAGTAGGTAGCTCATTTAAAATTTTGAATCGATTTTATTGTTTCTGAAGGCGATCACTTCTTCCTGTTTTCTTCCCTGAGTCACATTTCACCACAGCTGCAAAATTCTAATGTTGCAATGGATTGTGTATTTGTGGACGTTTTATTCCTGGTGAATATCGCCTCAAATTGATTGCTCAAAAGTCGAAAGGCTTTGATTGATAATGTTCTGTACACAATATTAAGCAATAAGCTAATTATACTCATTTTAAAGAATGTGACAAAATGTGGAGGTGATATTAGTGTGAAAATTGATACGACACAAGCAACGAGCCGAGATGGGCATTTTTTGGAAACATCCGTTATCGCGTTCTCCACATGCCGTGTAAGTTTCTAGCGGATTTATTGCATACTTTCTCCTCTGTTTTATTCTTAAAAATTATTCTTACTTGTTGTCATATTGTATTACAGAAGTAAAGACAAAAGGTATCTGAGGTCTGCTGATTTCAGGTTTTATTTGTTTTTTTTCTGAGTGAAATGTATTGCTCTCATAACAATTTTCTTGAAAATCTTACTTTTATTATATTCACATTTATCTGTTAAGCATTGCGTTTTTATTTTATTTTATTTATTTGTTTATTTTATTTATTTATTTGTTTTTTCTTTGAATACAGGCAGTACAGCGTTATAGTGATGTACGATGTTGCAACATTACGCCTTCCACTGATGATTCTAATAGTAATCTATGGTCTAGTAGGCGGGGATAGATAGTAGTAGGATGGGGTGTTTTAAGCACACGCTTTTTTATGTGGATTCCTGCATTTCACTCTTTATGTGTAGCCATCTCCTACTTAAATTTAATATCTTTATTGTATGGATTCCAAATGTCCAGTAAAAGGGCCACACCTGACTGCAACAACATATCAATTATTGCAGATGGCAAGTAGGGAAGGTAAATGAGTTAATGAAAATGAATGTTGTAACTGAGTGGACGTTTTACAGTTATCGATCGACGAGTTACAAGAAGAACTAGAGGAGGAAAGAATTGCAAGGGAAAAGGAACGACTTGAGCTTGTCGAGACAATTGCCGAGTTAAAGAAAAGGTTATTGGTATATGAGAATAGAGCGTCTGATCTCAAGAAAACATCCAACCAATCGGTGGATCCGCAACTCGAAGAAGAGCGTGAAGCAAACAAGCACTTACGTAATGTCAGTGTACTTGCAGTATTCACTTTATTATTTTGTATAGGGAACACAAAGGTAGCGTTTTGAGAGACGAGACCATCTTCGGTAAAATACCTGGTGAATTGATCGGGAACGGAGAATTGCTTTTTCTGAAAATACCGGGCGTTTGAGAGGTATAAGAGTGACCATTGATAGCAGCTGATCCCGGAACAACCGAGTTTCGGTTGCAATCAAGAACCGTGAGGAATCAAGGTTGGAATTCAGTCGGTTTTTACCGACCGGAAAATACGCAAAAATTCTGAATGTATTAAGGGAAATGTCTGATATATTTAATTGAGGAGGTAATCGATCTTCAGATTCTATTCGAAGGTAAGAAAAAATATGAAGAAGTAAAAGCGATCAATAAACATTTGGAAGAGCGATTAAAATTGGTGGAAAGTGAAAATGAATTATGGGGACGACGTTGTGATGAAGCGGATGAGACTGAACGACAATTACGCGAAGAGATTGTACTCTTCGATTGCCAGGTCATTTATGGTTTTTTTTCAGCGTTGTCCAGCCATGTTCTAATTTTTCTTCAGTGTTCGTTTTTGATTGAGTCGTTTTTTCAATATTGCACAAGTTTTTATAGATTAAGAGGTTCATTTTTTTTCAATTTCTTCCTTATTTGTTTGTAGAAATAATTTTTTTTTAATTTCTGGCTCACACTTTTGACAGGTATAAATTGAAAAGTTTTGCATGCAAAAAAAAAACTGAAGACAAAAAAGGGAGGAGGAGGAAAAGAGGAAAAATGAAAACAAGGTGACGAAATATTTGTACTTTATCGTTTATAAATACATGTTCCGTTCATTTTCAACAAATACATTTTGCAAAGCCCTGTAGTTTGGCGATTTTAGCTACATGTTTTATACATTTAGAAGTTGAAAGCTGTTTAATTGTAATGGGATGTTTATTATTTTATTATTCACCAAAACTTTCGTCGTTGATATTTTTTTGGATGCGAAACCTGGACGTTCATATATTGAGGGAGATCGCAACAAATACATATGGTACATCAAATATCAGTGGTAGATTCTATGATCTACCGTGGTAGGACAAAAAAATTGGCCTACCGTGGTAGATCAAAAAACTTGATCTATCGCGGTAAATCAAAACAATTCGATCTACCGTGACGGATCAACAGAATTCAATCTACCATGGTGGATCAAATTCCTCTGATCTACTACGGTAGATCAAATTTTTTTCGATCTACCACGGTAGATAAAAAAATCGGTGACAGATGAAATTTTTTTGATCCACCATGGTAGGTCAAAAAAATTTGATCTTCCATAGCAGACACATATCACCTATAGATGAAATCTTTCGATCTACCATTGTGGATGAATTTTTCAATTTATCATGGTGGATCAAATCGTTTTTATCTACCATAGTATATGAAATAACAGTGGTAGAAGAAATTTTTACCATGATAGCTCAAGTTTTTCTGGTCTACACGGCAGACCGATTTACTTGATCTACGATGGCGGATCAAAAAATTTGATCTACAGTGGTAGATCAGAAGACATATCGTGATAGATAAAAATAATTTGATCTACCATGGTAGATCAACAAAATTTGATCTACCATGATAGGTAAAATATCAGTGGTGGATGAAACTTTTTTGATCTGCCATTGTGGACCAATTTCTTGATCTACCACGATAGATCAAATTTTTCGATCTGACATGGACGATCAAATCTTTTTGATCTACCACGATCGATCAAATGCCATATTATGTGAAATTTTTTAGAAGAAGAAATTTTGCGCCGAAATGGAATCATTAAAACAACAACTGGAGGACATGAAGAAGCAATTGCAATTGCAACAATCCAATGGCATTGCTGAAAGATTAGAGTTGCAGCGTCTTCGAGACGAGAAAAAAGAACTTGAAAAGCTGTAAATTTTTTTTCTGTTTCATATTTCAGTTGTTCGCTTTTCCTTGTTCCATTCAGATTTCCCTCTCATCCTCATTCCCCCCGCTTCCTTGTCTATGCATTGAAAATTCTTTCCGGTCTGTTCTGTCTTGCAATAGAAATTCGGGTCAGTTGTTTTATATTACTTTCCCGATTTCAATTGTTTTATTATGTTTTCTTTTCGAGGAAGAATTAAACATCAAGAATATAAATTAATCTAAATATCGAATTTACTCTTACTATATTACTACTTAATCTCAAAGTTTGTTTGTGAGATATGGAACCTGTATCCTAAAAAATCTGTAGCGTAGTAATTAATGTTGATTTCTACGCGGAACTAGCGTCATTAACATTTTCTATGTATGTTCTCTTTTCCTATGAATTGTTTCTTCTTTATATATCTTTAATTTTTTTACGTTATTTTAAAGATTTATTGTTTCGATGAATTTTGGCTTGCCAAATTATTGTTTTTTTTTGCCAGAATTCCCACATCGAAGCCTATAATCACTAGTAAGGTATGAGTTTTTTCTTGGTTGTTTCTTATTTGTGTGAATCACTAGCTGAAGCATTTTCATTGATCCAAAGAAATTTTTCCTTTTTCACCATTAAATTTTATTATGATCCTCACTTGTCGCTTAATTATTTTTGTCTAGAATGATCAGATTTTAGCGCTATTTTTTGATAAAAGTTTACAACCATTTTTTTTCGAGCTACGATTGAAATATGAGACTGTATAATAATCCTGAAATTGTGCTACTCATTTCAGTGTGAAGAAACTACAAAAAGAAGTGCTATTGAGGGATAAGAAAGTAAGTGCGTTGCAATGCGAATTAAGAAGAGTAAGCAGCGTTCACAATCCAGGTAACGTTCATTTTTTAGTGAGTTGAAATGATTCCTTCTTAAGTCTCTTATGGGAAATTAGAATTATTGCATCGCACAGGTGAGCTATTAAGATTCTTAATTAGCTGTCCTAATTGCTTCAATCGATCTTGGACCACTAGGTAGTGAATTTTTGGTTAGTGCTTATTGGATGGAAAAACCGTATAAATGCGATTGATAATGACGTTGATAAACCATCTTTTTAACTCCTATAATCATTGGATAACATCTTTGTGATAAAACGAGGAACTTTCGTTTTTCGAAGTTATGACGATAAACTTCGATTATGCCTCTTTCATTTCCATTCCCCTCGCAGAGTGAGAGAAAAGGAGAGAAAGCTTGGCAAAAGGGCATACATCTTCTGAAGATGCTTTCGTATCGGAATATGCAATTTTTTTACCACTACTGTTGCAGCGGAGAATGGGGACTTATGACCGATGAGAAAACCTTTTGTTTTTCATGAGGTAAGTGGGTAAGTGGTCATTGGGTGGTCAAGCCATAAACATAGTTTCAAATAACAACTGCAGATTTTGTCGTAGCTACGATCATTTCAGAGTTGAGAATCATTCAGAGAGTATGTTTATAGGTGACATTGAATTATCGCCGGCACGCGAAGAGGCAACGTCGACCACTTCTCATGATAGCCATACGCCTACAGCAACCCATTTGGGAAGGAACCCAGGCGTCATGCCTCCATTAGCACCAAGCAAACAGAAGTTTGGCATGTCGCCGGGAATTCGTGTTGGTCAACATGACTTCGAAAATTCACCGAACTCATCTGAAGCACCTGGGGAATGTATTCAGCAGTGAATTTTGACTAACGCAAGGGGATGTTTATGTTGTATGTAGTGTTTTTTGGCTTTGTAAGAGCCATCCTAGAGAAGCGAAAGTGATGGCAGGTTTTGTTAGTTCTTATTGAATTTGTATTCTAAGCAAGCCATGAACTAAACTTGGAAAGTGTTCCTTTTGAAAATGCTAGCGTGCAACACTATCTTTAAAATTTATAAATCTGTTATCTTTTTTAATTTGTTTCCATAGAAATAGCTCCTATGAAAAGTCAGGAGAAGAACGAAATAGAGGAAACGAAAATTCTAGTCACGAAAAAATTCTAGAAGAATATTTAATTTTTATGAGGTCTTTCAATTTCAAGCTTTTTAAGTACTCGGTTCGAGGGTAGGATATCGCAGATATCAAATTTAACACTAGGGCGTTGCAATTTTGAATGTTTGTGCTTTTTAGTCGCTCAACATTTTCTTTCGTATTTGCTTAAAGTTTTTGTAGTTGCATATTATAAAACAAGCATACTTTTAATTTAAAACCCTTGATTATTGTATGCATTTTTTTTTCAAAAATTTTGATTAGCTGTTGACTTGGAAATATTCGATTGGGAGATTTTTCTGAGCTCTTCTGGAATATTTTCTGGAATATTCGATTTTCTGGATTCGAAAAAGATGAGAATAGCAAAGTTCGGAAGCCAGAAAAAAGCGGTAACTTTCATTTCTCCTGTTAGTTTTTTCATGAAATTTGTATAGCCCTTATAGGAATGCAAAAGCGCAAAGTTCTTATTTTTACGTATGAATTAATAGTGCGGATTCACGGTTTGCTATTAGGTTTATGGATAATGCTAATTTTATGGACATGGTTCGACGTTACCCATGAAAATATGCAAAACAATCCATCCATAGTTTTGACCTCAAGGAACCGCACATGTACATTTAAATTCGACATATATGTGATCTCGGTTTTTCTTTTTCTTTTTTTGACTGTAACGGTCTTCTTTATGAGTTGAGGTCTTTTTATTTGAAGTCATTTTGCTATGTGCTGATGCAAAATTACTGCCGTCTACTAGTGTTGTCCTTCATCTATATACATATTTTTAAATTTCTTTTTTTGTGAATCTCCTATGTGGAGAATCTTAATTCCCAATAAATTATGCCACTGAAAGTCTTGTTGAGCATGTTATACGTCTCAAAGTTTCGTAAAAAAATATTTATTATTTGTCGAAGCGATTTTCGAACCAAATTCTTCATGAGCGCCGAAAGACAAAACAATGTGATTAAGACTTCAAATGATCTCACAACGCACTTCGACAACTGCTAAACGAAAACATCGCCATCAAGATATCCAGCGGATGTGAATGGGAACGACGATTCTCAACAACGCTATAAAAGCGGCGCGACAGTTCAATCGGGGTCCAGAAGAATAAATCGACGGGCAGCTCTCGTGCGGCGACATTATTAATATTGGTTGCACGTCTGCGGGAGCAATGCTCATTGCACGTCTGCGGGAGCAATTCTGTATAGTATTCAAGCCAGGACTGGGACGCTGCACCAAGCCTAAGGCGCATTTTACATTGAAGCCAGATGCAAGGCTTATTTTCCGAAAAGCCACCCTGTCCCCTATGCCGCTCAATCTCGCATCTCCAAGAGATCGACCATCTGCTGCCTGTAGATGTGCTATCCCCTACCAATCATGGAATTATGCATCTACGCTCTCCTCAGCTCCACCCGCAAAGAAACGTGAACCAGAATGCTTTGTGGATACATTCAAGCGTGCACTCATCAAGCTAAAGGGGGGGGGAACGGACGGTCGACGTACTACAGACCTTTCTGATGGCATACCGCTCGACTCCTTGTCCGTCTGGATCGGATTATTTATCGCCCGTCAAAAACTTCTTGGGACACCATGCGTACCGTTCTCGACCTGATGATGCTGCAAGCCACAAGCGTCGTAGGATTACGCGACACTAAAATGGAAGAACGGTTCAATCGTCACCACAGTGCTCGTCACCGCCATTTGAAGGTCGGCGACGCGGTCTATGCCAAAGATTATCGAGGACCGAAAAGCACCTGGATGCCCGGCATCGTCGTACGCAAGCTTGGCGACGCGACTACTCTGTGCGTTGCGGAAACCTTCTTTGGATACGCCGCATCAATCAGTCTTTTCACATATGCTAGATATATGAACGCAGTTATCCACTAATCTTTCCATATAGATGAGCGCAGATTCAATTGATGTTTAGTAGTTTGCGCCGATGAGATACAACTCAATCATAGTAATCAGTAGGCTTAATAAAGTTTCATAAACGCTCAAGTAAAGGAGATATGTTCTCCATTTCCCTTTAATATCGGCATCCATTTCCCTTTATCATGGGTAAAAACGTTCGCCACTTCCTTTTATCGCGGGTACAGTTACCAGTAAGTATTGTGCACATTTACACGAATGCTTGAAAATCTAGCAATTTTATTCTACTAACTCTTTATGATGTATGTCTTGATGAAGAAGTGGAAGAATGCAATGAACAATGTGTTTGCTCGACGTTTGATCTATCCCCTTTGATAAGGTGTACTGCGTGTGGTAATATACCTTCGAGTACTTCGAAACATTCCTGAAGTAATGACAACGCTATTTAGTTTATAAAAATAATAATAATTCATCACTGATGCAGCATCGAAATTTTTGCCAACATTTTTTGTGGTCATGGCTGAGGTACGTGAAGAATCTCGATGACTCCGTCACGGACATTTGCACCATATAAGTATTTTCCAAAACAATAAGAACGGCTAGCAGTTTTCATGGTGCAAATGTCGGTGGCCGAGGTGTTTTTGATACCCAATATCTAAAGGCTAAAGCGAATGGGTTCAGTATTGTTACTTCCTTCACTTCACATAATGAAGTTTACTACTTAATAAAATTTACTTTAGCATCATGAAAATCTCGACGGCACTTACGCTCATTGCTATATAGTTACAATTTCAAGAAAACCAGCAGGAATAATACTTTGACAAAATAACCGCACCTTTGTTCTATTACAAATTCATAGCCTGAGGTCATTCTATAAAGAAAGCGCTAACCTTAACAGCTTTAGGACTACCAGGCAAATTAACGACAAGTGTTTGGCCTTTTATACCAGCGCAGAGACGTGAAAGTGCAGCCAATGGTGTGGACTGAAGTGAACGCATATGTAATGCGGTTTCTAATCCTCCACATCGTCTATCAATAATCGTTAGAGTAGCCTGAAATTGAATTGAGTATTTAAAAAATCGGAAGGAAAGCAACGATTGTCCGACAATTGTTAAACGTTACCTTAATACCTTGATATGATATGCAATCCCTATTTATGACGTTTATAGATTGTTGTGGTGTTTAGTGACAACAATTTTAGAGAAATTGTTCTTTTAAAGGTTAGCCGTGAAGTAAAGGATGGTGAATAGACGTAAAATCCATAGAAAAGATAAAAGAGCATGGTTGCCGAAAGAAATAAACAATCAATTTATGCACATAGCAAATACAACTATCAATATGAAGTATAAACTGAGAAAAGAAGCGTTTCGCCGCTCAAGTTTTTTGTCTTTATTTTATCAATTTTTATCAACTTTTTAATGCTGTTTCAGTTTATTAGTTGTTTTTTGTCAATATCAACCAGTTAAATTCCCATACTTCATAATTTTTTCTTCCAAAAAATAGACTATACTGTTTACCTCAGGTGTTACATCACGAGTTGCAAGTCCTGTACCGCCTGTTGTAATGACAACATCTGAAAATTCAAACGATATTATGTATGTATTTCTATGTAAGTCAACTTAAGAACCAACTATCAATTGTGCAGAATTTGAATATAATATAAATCTTGAGTTGATTTCAACAATACTGACTATCGACCTTTTTAATCCTAAGAATAAAAGAAAAATCCTGATGTCATGGCAATCATGAATGGTTTCGTAATCGAAATGAATCGTTTAGATGTGGAAACATTTTTAACATAGATAATGCTGTAATCCCTGTTACTATATATTGCCATTATTTTATTCTTATTTATTACTATTAATATTATCACTAATTGTTATCACTATCACTATTATTAATCACTTGATCACTTGATAGGCCGGATTATCGTACGATGAGGCACCGAAGGAGGATTTTGCAGCGGCACTATTATTAATACTATAACTATTATTACCACTATTATTATTAATGCTATGATTATTATTATCGTTAGCATTGCTGTTATATTTATATTATTTAGTAGAAACCACAAAAAAGGGAAATTCCGAATTGCAATCTTTTCAAAATTAACAGTAAGCCAAAAAAATTATCCAACGAAAGCCATATTAAAGAACGTACCTGAGCGCGTACATAGCTCTGTAATCATATCAGATATATTTTCTTTATCATCGGCCACAATACAACACTCGACCGTTTTAGCACATAGGCTGCAAGATTTCACTCAACCATTTAACGTATTTCTCTTGCAATGTTTTATGCTGTCAAAGCTTCTATTTCTGATAGATACGTTAACTATCTTAATCTGAAATATCGTTTTCAACGAACAAGAGCGTCTTAAGCTCCTGAAAAAAATTGGCTGATTATGTTATTTTAAATTAACATACTGTAAGGGTTATGAAACAATATTTTATGACTTATGAAACGAGTCGTTATAGAAGAAGTCGATTTTTTAAAAGAAAGGAAAAAAAGATCGAGGCGGGGACAACAATTCAACGAACCTTTTAGAAGCTTCAATAAGAGAGCGCAGAGTTGCTCCACTTGTATCGATACGTGTTCCATTTGCAACAGAATCGCTTACTAAAAATATTTAATAACTAATAAATTTATTGATAAATGCAAGAACAAATCAAAGAAGTTACATTTGATTTCATTGCGAAGACCAACCGCTTTCATAAATTGTCAATAAACAACAAAGATTTGCACAAAAACTTATTACGTTGGATTATTGAAGCAAGCAATTACTCAATAATTGTTTATTAGCAATCTTGAATGATCCGACCGTTCACACAAATGTTCCGAAAAAGCGTTTCTTTTTTTTTCAATGAGCTGATCGGTACAAAATAAAAATTCGGTTAGGCGCAAAATAGAAGCGAATGTCTTCTGCCAATTTTAAATTTCAATATAATACCATTCGAGGTTGATGAAAAAATATGAAAAATTGCCTCTGACTTCAACGAGCGAATTTATAAATACAAGTAAATATTAGACTCCATTAAAGGATTTTATTTTAATTGAAAATAAACAAATTCATCATTTATTCGCCGGAAATTTTTCTTTAAAAATTTTTTTATATTCTGAGTGAAAATTCAGCCAAAATTGAGCAAAAAAAAAGACTTTTTGATGCTTCAAGTATCACTAATCATTGTTTTTATTAAACGAATTCTAAATAGATACCGAATTTCTAAGAAATAAGTTCGACATAAAGCAACAGATGGGAATCTGTTGCTAAATGAGTCGATCAAACAACAGCTAATGTGATCCATCTGTGCTTCTTAAATTGCACAATATGACTTAAAGGTTCACCATCATACGAACAGGATCTCTGAGTATGAAGAGAAGGGCAGGTCTACTGGACAGCAATAAATGACCAAGAAGATGTAGGAGGGGATTGGAAATTAATATAAGAGAAAAGTTGAATTTTTAGGAGTAAAACAGTGAGAAATTTCCTCAAAATGTTATTTTTGCAGCAGAAAAAAAAAATCGATTTTTCGAGTATTGCGACGAGGCTGTAAATTTCCTATCATATGAGAGAAAAACTCATTAAGGATAAAGATATATACCTGTTAAGATAGCGATTCTCATTGCACTGACTTCGCAAAACGACAAAACTGAAATCACAAAGAGGTTGCTGCTGAGAAAGCGAAATATTAGAAAAAACTGGACGATTAAAAGTTAAGTTATGGAAATTTTCAAAATCATATTTTAAAAAATGCCCGAAAAAAATATTTTATGAAATATATAACAAATATTGAAAATAATAAAGAAAAATCAGTTATATTATCAAGAAATAGACTTATCAATGATAATAAATTGTTTATTAAATATGATGGAGGAATAAATATAAATTGCAGAACGTGATCAATGATAGAACGTAACAACGAGAACAAACAACAAGATTTCTACGCCAAAAACTTGCATAAATGATCAACGCGACGGAAAAAAAAAGATTTCATTTTGAAAAAATAGAATTTCCATCATCGACCCCGATAGTAGAGAAAGCTGATTTTGATTTTATGGATTTCATGAAATCTTTAAGCATCTAACGGGTGAAGTTTGCCATAGATATGTTGGCAGTACGTGCTTTTTTGCTTTCTTATCTTTTGATCAATGTGTTTGACAAGTTTCTACGAAAGGAAAAATATGCAGAATAATATCTTCATGCTTAAATTGATATGACTCTCGTAAAATAAGTAAACAAAATTCAATTCTTGGTACTCGATCGGTTAAAAGCGAAAATCCGCCTAACCGATAAATAATAACCAGTACATAGCAATTCACCGCTATGTTGAAAGAACTTGCAAAATCGCTGCACTAGTCCTAACTTGTAACTACCAGGTGGATATGCGCATTTGAGGAATGCTCGATTGTTTTCTCTTTCGACAAAGAGATCGCGTTTAGCACCTGAACCGTTGATCTCGGCCGGGATCGAACCGGCGACCTTCTGCGTGTAAAGCAGACGTGATAACCGCTACACCACGAGACCACCGGAATTTGTTTACTCGCTCCGTCCAATCACCACTGTCGAGTAAAAAGCTATTTAACATCAAAACTATATTACAATAACTTTTTTGAGCAATTTTCCACAACTATTGAAGTCAACGTTCAGCGATGATGCCCTAGTTATAGTGAAAATATTTAAGAATTGAAACAACTTTTAAAAATACTTCACGGATCTCAAGTAAGATGTTGGAGCTACACCTCATGAACATGAAGTCGCCATTTCGCAAATATTGCTTCTAAAATTTATGAATCTCAACTTTTTCATACTGCTCCGACTAATTCATTCAACGTTTCACTTCAAACGTTTTTAGTTACTTTAAAATACTACGAAGTAACTTCAAGAATACAATCAACCAATAAGTAACAATAAAGTAAATCAAAGTGTTGAAAGACCACAGACAGAGGCATTATAAACCACAGAAAGATCGTTGAAAGGGCGTCGAAAGCAAAGCGAATGACTAGGCATATAGCGAAGAGCCGTGCATTGCTTATCACACGCGTACCGCATGAACATCTCTCTCTCTCTCTCTTACTAACTTACTTTCTCTCTTTCTCTTCATTGATGTGTAGATTTTTTTTCTTGCGCTCTGCGATGTTGCAAAGTTACGAAAGGTGTGAAAATTATATAAATTTTTTTCCGTGATTTTTTTCAGAAAAAAACTAATAATTGAATATTGAAAATATTCGGCGAATTTTATCGATAGAATACACATAAAAATGTGAAATGAAAAATTATTCTCGTAAATAATCAATGATTTTTTTTTCTGAAATGGACTTCAAATTCAAATGAAAAAAAATCAACAAAAAATTCTTGCATAAAAAACGACATACATCATATAGTACAAACAGTAAACGCTGCAATAAAATGTTCCTCGCAGCAGGATGCTTTATCGACTGGAATTTCCATACCTTTCAATAAGCGCTCACAAAAAAAAGACGGGTATTATAAAGACGAATGACGTAAAGAATTCTGGAGTTTTCTTTCCGGCTGTCCATCCCATTATGTCAACAGGCGGACAACCCCCTCGATTCTTAGCTTTGAACCCTATCCCGTCTACAAGTAAATAAATCCAGCATGTCGTCCCTATAAATAATGCTTGAAACATCTTTATGTTTTTAGCTCGCAATATGCAGAAAATCTATGCAAATTTCATCGTATTAAATAACGTTAAGGTCAAACTATCGTTACGGAGGCACTCATCGTGTTTGTCGAAATAGTAGACGGTTGATTATGACATGGTCGGATATGTTTGCTGGATGGCGTGTAAAATTAGCATGTTATATTCTACGATGGGTGGAAACGCATATGGATACGATCAACTATTGGTATCCGAAAATATTGATCCTACATCTTGATGAAAATAAAGAGTGGCTTGTCGATTGTCAGAAATTGATTGCGGTTGCCGAATGGATCAAAGAGGGTGCCATCATCAATATTGTTGCTCTATTATGTGAGGTTTGTAATCAACTGAATACTTCGAAAGTTTTCTGTTTTATTTTTAGGATCCACTATTCTGTGGAAATTTTTTCAGGATTAATCCTGATTAGTTTATCAGTTGAACAGTTCCCAACTTATCACTATGAATATGGCAACAATGTATATATATGGCAACAATGTGCCTATAAATACCTATATATATATATATATATATATATATATATTTATATATATATTGTTGCCATATATGTATATATTTTTCATCGGGAATTTTCCATAACATGAAAGTTTATTACGATGTCATTACACTAGGAATGAAATAGAATAGGTAAAGTGAATTGGAAAGTGAACCACCTACAATTTGTGCTTTCACTCTAGAATTCTCAAAGATCATAACAAATACTTATAAGGGGTATTTAAAATGACATTTGAATTATAAGTATAAATAAATATATCTAGGATTCGAATTATAAGTCTTGAATTTCGTGGAGTTCATTCGCCGTTGCGTTAGATGACGAAAAATCTTACCGTTTGCTAAAATTTTTATTTGTTCGTAGAATGTCACTCGTAAAACTTTTACTTACAAAGGTATAGTTAGGTCTTCTTTACATTTTTTTCGAAAGTAATTATTTATAGACCTCTACATGGAGAGTTTCTTTCTACAATACAATTATGGCGATTGCTTCAATCGTAAGCTATAGCTCAAAACCAGTTTATTTGAAGGGACATATACAGGATCCCGATACACCACAATATCTGAGGACGGTTGATGATGCAGTAAGAAGAATGGTTTGTCTAGTTGAATGTTTTTTTTGGCAAACTATAAGTAATTCCTTGTATTAAAGCAACATTCCGTTGGAAATTTGCCGGTTTCAGAGTTGCTTAAATTTGTGGTTTTACGTTTTAAGATTTTAGATGAAAATCTTTCAATAAGTAATTTTTTATCTCTGGAACTGAAACAACAATATTTGCAATATATTTATAGAAGTATATGAATACAGCATCAACTTACTGCTTACATTTTATATCTTTGTTGATGTACGATTTCCTTAACGAATATTCCCATGTATAGATCCGCTCCCCTCCCTCTGTATCCCCAACGGATATTCCCATCTTTGTATCCCTTCCAAGTTATAAGAGTCATGAAATGGAAAAAATCTCATTCGATCATACCTTCATGAAAAAAAAATCAATCTTAAATCATCTCAACCTTTCTAACGCCCTCAGTGATAACCAGCAGCGCTTCCTTAAAGGAAAATCGCTTACACAACACATGACTTCCTATTGTGACTGGCATGAAGCCCTCAATAACGGTTTACAAACAGATGTGGTATATATTGATTTTGCCAAGGCTTTGACTCGGTGACCCACCCGAAATTGTTGCTTAAGCTGAAGGCATATGGAATAGATGGTGTTGTCCTAGCCTGGTTGAAGGATTTTTTATATGGACGAAGCTTCAGAGTGAAAGCTGGGAATGCCTTGTCTTCGCTACATTTTGTGCTTAGTGGGGTGCCGCAGGGTAGCGTGCTAGGACCTCTTTTATTTCTGCTTTATGTAAACGATCTTCCAAAGAACTTATCAAGCCACTGCAAGCTTGATGTTGGTGATGTGAACATATACAGACTTTTATTAAGCCCCAACTCGATAATAACATGCTATGCCAGGACAGGGTTTCATTAGAAAAGTGGTTACAGTTATGACAGGTCGATATACCTGCTGAGAAATGCTTTGTTTTGCACCCAAATTTCTTGACAATGACCTCTGCGTTTATGTGGTCTCGATCTCCCAGCAAAGGAAGTAATGAAAGATCTAAGTGTTTATGTGAGTTCTGACCTCAGCTGGCATAATCATTGTGTTGAAATTTCTCGAAGGGCTGCTCAAGTTGCGAATTGCATTCTGCGTGCTGTGCAGTACAAGAAAATTATCGGAAAGCTTTCGTTGCTTACTGTTGCCTCATTCTGGAACATTGTAGTCAGGTCTGGTCCCCATCCACAAAAAGGATATCGAGATAATTGAGAGAGTTCAACGACGCTTCACTAAGGCAGCTTTTAGAAAAACGTTCCACGGACCGTTCCAACCTATTTATGAGCAGCGGCTTCGTATTTTTGACTTGAAGCCTCTGTGGTATCGCAGAGCTCAGTTCGATTTGCAGTTATGCTTTAAGATCGTTAAAGGTTTCTGGGGCATTTTTATTATTATTATTATTATTATTATTATTATGCAAATTTTTGAAATCTAATTTATTAGTTTTCTATTGTTTTAGCTTGTTGAGTTTAGCTTTGTTTCTATAAAATTTTAACCGATTTTACTTTAGATCTAATCTAGCTTTTCAAATCCTCTACCAAACATTTTATTTTTTTCAAAGGACAAAAATTTCATATAGCGTAATTACTATATTTATGTTCATTACTTTTTAAATTATACTTGTTTATGTAGTTATATGAACAAACCAAAATATTAAAAAATTACTCGTAATAATCTGCTTAAATTATGCTTTAGATTGGCGAATCGTGCTTAAACGCTCATCAATTGGTGGTCTCCTATGAGAAATTAGATGAATTAAACGAGACGGCCAGTGCAGTGATTCAGTGCTGTGGGCTTGGCATTTTAAATCCGAACACGATCATCCTGGAATTCCCAAAATGTGGAAAAGCAGCTAATTTGTACTCTTTATTTATTTCTTTTTTCCTTTTTCAGCCCTTTCTTTTTCTTTTTCCCTTCTTTTCAACGTTTTTGTGCTTGGGCTTTAACGGATAATCGATTTCTGACAATCATATAATGGTAATTGAACTTGTACGAGTTTAGCCAAATCTTTAGCTTTACTTACTTCCGAGAAAGAGTAAGAGAAGAACTATATGGCGAAGTTATAAAATAAAGAATCAGCAATTTTAAGAAGCAAAGCTTATATACGACGCATTTGTTATATATATATATATATATATATATATATATGTCAATGGAAACAATGCGCTTTCGTTAGCATGAATACCAATTGAATCATAGCATACGAAATTTCTCTCAACAAAATTAAGATTAATGAAATGTGCATAATTTAGGCAATTTTATAGTTGGATGTTTACGATTTTGGACGGCAGAAAATTCATTTTTATTATGTTATTTAAAAATTGGTATTTAAATTCGTTCAAATGTATCAATTGGCTTCGAATTTATAGTCATCAGTGATGCTACTACTTATGAAAAAAAAATTTTTTTTGTTTGCACTTTTATTGTGCACAATTATTATTTTATTATAGATAATTATCATTTTTGTTTAACTTGCTACTTTTTAAAATCCGTGCGAGATTTGAGCAAATAGGTCTCTTGATAATTTCAGCGTCAATCCGGGTCAAGGTGAATTATGGAGCTGTATTGCATCAACTGTTGATAAATACTTGATCATTTGTAAAGGTGATCTATGGAAACCTGTACCATCGTCGTTAACCGTAAGATTTAAAAGCTTATCAAACTAGTGGATTCTCTCTAATTTATGAAAAATGAACATAAAATTTCTATTTTTCAGATATTTCGCTAGTGTATAAATTTTAAAATCTTCAAGAATTTTATAGAAACAAATATTATAGAAATATAAAATATTATAGAAATAAGTATAATACGTAGTCTATGTTTCGCAGTCTTGAATAAAATAGCTAGTACCTCATAAGTAATAAATAAATATTATGAGTTTTATTTCAATTTGCATTTTATGTAAGACCACATTGCCAAAAGAGTTTCGAGTTGTGCGATTCGAATCCATATTCTCACGTCGTTTTTGCTATATTCAAATTCAGATATTTTAGTCAAAAATTTAATGGTCACTTACAGGGTTGAATAGGTACAACACCGTGATGTAACAGCCATTGTTGAGGACAGATACGCCTGTTAAAATACCAGTTAAATGGAGGTGCAACTATAGTTGGAACTTAAAGTTCAAGCCCAAGTTGATTATTTACGAGTTCAAGTAGTTCACTATTTCTACGAGTTTACAATTCGCGTGATGATTGTTTGCAGTCTACAATGGATTTGTGGTGGATTGTCGAAGATGATAATAATATCCTTTCCTTCGTCTATTTAATTAGTCGTAGTAATCGATGGACTTTTACAAAGTTTGTTTTTAACGATGCTGTTCGGAGTCTATTTTATGTGAAATTGTTTCATTTTGAAATACGCATAGAAAAAGTATTTTTTAAAATCCCTGGCAATTTCTTATCGGTTGAAATACAACTTAGAATTCGATACGTATTTTCTTAACATCTAAAGACTGAGTTGTTCTAGATCCGATTTAATAACAACCGTCAACAATAGATCACTTTGTAGTTTGTGGTATATCTAATGTGTCATTTCATTAAAACAAATTTAATTTCTATGCAAGCAAATATACGTACAAATCCGGTTATATCTAGACCGACTGTTGCACTCATAACCTTGTAAGTGAAGAAGAGTGGCTCGGCTACTAGGAGTACTGAACAAATAAAAAAGCACAAAATCAGCAAAACTTTTCCACCACTACGAATTATCTGGTAGGCACTTACGATCAATTTTTAAGCTTCTTTGCACTTAACACATGCATAGTTATTTATTTAATTAATTTATTCATCTGCTTATTTATATTAAACGAAAAAATGGGTGATGCAAATTTGTTGTGATATTTGTATATATCGCTTATAGTTGCTGTTTGTTATTTTCATTTTGCAGGCTAAGAATTTTCGCACTTCTAAAAGAAAATGAGATAGCTATTGCTAAGGATGATGTAGAGAAAAGGATTCACGATGCAAAACTCTATGCAGATAGTATTGATTTCAAAGCAATGCCAAACGACGATCTTAGTGCTTATGGAAGTAAGTAAACTTCCATCGTTATATCAAACGATGGGAACTCGTTCATGTAGTATTGTAAAGAATAGTTGATTTGTCATATTATTATGTTAATTGATAGAGAGAGTAATCCTCAATGAGTTAAATGCTAAAATTAGAGCATAAAATAATCATTAAGGAGCAATGATAAGGCTACCATAGGCAATAATCCTTCTCCTGTCTTCTTTGAAAAGGAATTTCAACCCATAGAATTGCATTTTCTATTAATATTTTTGATCACTGTTATCTTCACCTCACTGCAATCACTATCTCTTTTTCATTGGAGCTTGAAGAACTCATCTTTTTGCTGAAAAAAGAAAATTTACAACATTATATCTTATAGTTAATTAATGAAAATGTTTTTGAGCTAATATAAAAAATTCAATAATTTATTTCAATAAAAATATATTTGAATTGAACGATGCTAAGAAAGAAATAAAATGTTAAAACCATAAATCGATTATGATTGTGATCAATGCACTAAAAAAACGGGAGATAAGAAAATGTTATCTTAGGTGCTGAACCAAAGGGTACAAATAGATTATCTGCTTCGTCACATTCATTGAGATCCGAAAGAAGCAATACTGCAATCCCTTTGGTAAGTGGTCGATAATCTTGTCATTACTAATTAATCGGGGCTGTTAATTTTCATAGGCATTCACAGATTCATAAGTTCGATGCTGCAATGGATTTTCTACCTTCATTGGTTAATCTAGCAACGAGGTGAGAGATCTACCAACTTGAACATAGGTTGGTATATCTCTCACCTTGTTCCATTGGCATTAAAGCGTCCATTACCCTAATTTTTTCAATTTTTTTTCAATCAAAAAATTTTTTTAATTTTTACAAGTTAAAATTTTCTCGAAAATTCAAATCGTTCATACGTTTTCAGGTTGGTGCAGCAATAAGTCCTACACTCAATAATATTATTCGAGTAAAATCGGCAAATGCTGATTTAGTACTTGTAAATCTACCACGTGCACGTATGGATACATCAGCATCGAGACTTCTACTCTCACTTGAAGTGATTAGTGATCATCTACCAAGAATGATTGCATTTCGACCACCTATCAGAAATCGCGCCTAGTCTCCCATCCTATGATGATGATCTTGTTTTACTATAAATGACCTCTATCATTTTATTAGTCCTATCGTATCATTCGTATGTTTCCTGTGTGCGTGCTAGCGCTGGCACTTATCTGTGCATATAGATTACCTGTACTGGTGGTCATACCCTGTAGCGTCAAATATTACCTTCAAATTTGTTCTCCTCTATTTTCTGGCACAATTTTTATTGTACTATCCTATGATGGGATCAAATTTTGTTGAATTATAATTAATTTTCAACATAAAAAGTAATTCATTCAATTAAGCGATCATTTCTTTCCACAAAGATACACTGTAAAATTTAAGTGAAATTATATAAAGAAATGTATAGACTTTCAAATATATATATATATATATATATATATATATATATATATATATATATATATATATATATATATATATCTGCACTTCCTTTTTCAACCATTTAGACGTCAATCCACTCATTTAGTTGCAGTATATTTTGTAAACACATAGTTACTGCAACTGGGGAATGAATGACTGCTTCTTGAATTAAGCATTGATGTCGTGCCTTCTAACGAATATCATACCTCCTATAAATACCGTTACCAATGCTAGGATAAAGCGCTTCTTTATGTTATTTTGCCAGTATTTACCTTTGCTTGAGATTGCATGCATTCTAATAAACTCATCATTATAGGTGTTGAAAGAGGTGCGATTGTACTCTCAAGTAATGACTACCTATGTAACTGGAATGAAACCATTTTATACAGCGAGGTTGGATGCATTTTTACCGTTTCATTATAAACGAATCTGTAGCGCAACTCTTGATGATGCTTCAGTCACAAGTATCATAAGTATCATTCACTGGTGCATTTATCGTTTATCAGAATCTTATCTTTGAGAATATTTTAAAGGCGCCTTTGCAACTGCTCCCTAAGTCTTTTTTGGACTAAACATTTCAGTCAGTGGGTATTCAATTATGCTCAGAGAAGGAAAAAAGGCATATTTCATTTCATGTTACATAGAAGTAATTGCTGAACAGGATCTTTAGCATGCTGAAATTCGTCCACGTTTGAATAGTCAGGGAAGGTATGATGGACGTCGAGATAAAACTAACAAATTACTGAACAAATTGTGTTTGTTGCACTAAATTCTCATAAGACATCTAATGTTCCACAGTTGCCATATAACACTATTGAAAAAAATTGGTATTTTNAAACGCGATTTTTAGGAATTTTTTTCTCGGCTCCTCTTTGTCCTAGCGCTGTTATCGGTATGCCGTTGGAGAGGTCTCGGCGGGCTGATGACAGGTCAAAAAATTCCGTTTTACAATATGAAATGGTGGCCGAGAACAAGAACCCCCGAAATCGCAAAAGTCGAGGTTTCAGAAATTCTGGCCGGTTGATTCGCTTCTCAAGCCTTTCCTCGAAATATGGCATGCTATATATCGTTCGACAGAGCTTTTAAAATTGTGTCGAAAAAAGCAAGCGGTAGCTACGTAGGCGCAACCATTGCCGAGAAAAAAATCTCGAAATACCAATTACAGTACATTTGTATGGAGATAAAATATTCATGCACCTATAATTTGCTTCTTTTATCACAGAACACAAACAGTGCACACATTCGCGGTCAGCTTATCGAGTTCTATCATTTGATACCTAATTCTTCGGAATTGGAGACAAAAAAATTTTTTGAAATTTTCTCTGTATTACCCCCTTACGATCGAAAAAACGCGATTTTTAGGAATTTTTTTCTCGGCTCCTCTTTGTCCTAGCGCTGTTATCGGTATGCCGTTGGAGAGGTCTCGGCGGGCTGATGACAGGTCAAAAAATTCCGTTTTACAATATGAAATGGTGGCCGAGAACAAGAACCCCCGAAATCGCAAAAGTCGAGGTTTCAGAAATTCTGGCCGGTTGATTCGCTTCTCAAGCCTTTCCTCGAAATATGGCATGCTATATATCGTTCGACAGAGCTTTTAAAATTGTGTCGAAAAAAGCAAGCGGTAGCTACGTAGGCGCAACCATTGCCGAGAAAAAAATCTCGAAATACCAATTACAGTACATTTGTATGGAGATAAAATATTCATGCACCTATAATTTGCTTCTTTTATCACAGAACACAAACAGTGCACACATTCGCGGTCAGGTTATCGAGTTCTATCATTTGATACCTAATTCTTCGGAATTGGAGACAAAAAAATTTTTTGAAATTTTCCATGTATTAATGAGTCTAAATATAGGTATCATTAGAAAGAATGCTAAATGAACCAAAGTGAAAAAAATCCACGAAGAAGGGAGAAACAGAACCTATGTTTTTCGCAGGAAGAAGTGACGATAGGAACCTATTAACTATATATTTTTTATTTCAGTGCTACTATTGATGCCATGAGGGCTCCTCTCCCCCCCCCCTCTGAACCGCCCGTAGGAGGGCTGCTGCCCTCCTTGACCCCCTGCTTCCACCTGGATTCAAATTGTTGAGGGAATAAAGTTTCTCAAAGATATCTAAAACTTATTTAAATTTTGCAACAAATATGATTCTCATTATGCACTAGTCGACTTTTAACAAGAATATTTTCCTATGTAAGACTATGGTTAGATTAATTTGCAAATTTTACACTCATTAAAAAAATCAAAGGCTCAATAACAAATTTACCTGGTAGATTTCAGCCGAGATATTGTGCTTCGTAACGAACTGTGAATCAACATTAGGCGCTTCTGGGCTACCAACATTCGAAAAGGATTGTGGTGATTCGGCAATAGCTTCCGTATAATCCATTGCGTAATCAATGGACACGTTTGTCGAGTTATTTCAGCACCTTAGATGGTGCAACAAGACAGAGATAGTGGACGGGTGGCAGTAACGAAAGACCGGTTTCTTTCGCACGACGATTGATTCCTTGGTAGATTGTTGTTAGAATACTGCGATGATTCAAATATTGACAGGTGTTGATCAATTAAAGCGGGTTCCGTTTGAATGCACTCTTAGTGCTTTTGTGGAAGCAAACATTTGAATTATTTTGGGATTGACGCTGAATTTGATAACGATAAATTGCGATGTATTTATATACATTTGAATTACGCAATAGATAAATACTATAGGTACCACACTTATAGTACCACACTTATAATAAATGCTACGTTATGTAAATTCAAGTAAAAACAGTAGATAAAAACAATACTATATATATATATATATATATATATATATATATATAGTATTGTTTTTATCTACTGTTTTTACTTGAATTTACATAACGTAGCATTTATTATAAGTGTGGTACTATAAGTGTGGTACCTATAGTATTTATCTATTGCGTAATTCAAATGTATATAAATACATCGCAATTTATCGTTATCAAATTCAGCGTCAATCCCAAAATAATTCAAATGTTTGCTTCCACAAAAGCACTAAGAGTGCATTCAAACGGAACCCGCTTTAATTGATCAACACCTGTCAATATTTGAATCATCGCAGTATTCTAACAACAATCTACCAAGGAATCAATCGTCGTGCGAAAGAAACCGGTCTTTCGTTACTGCCACCCGTCGACTATCTCTGTCTTGTTGCACCATCTAAGGTGCTGAAATAACTCGACAAACGTGTCCATTGATTACGCAATGGATTATACGGAAGCTATTGCCGAATCACCACAATCCTTTTCGAATGTTGGTAGCCCAGAAGCGCCTAATGTTGATTCACAGTTCGTTACGAAGCACAATATCTCGGCTGAAATCTACCAGGTAAATTTGTTATTGAGCCTTTGATTTTTTTAATGAGTGTAAAATTTGCAAATTAATCTAACCATAGTCTTACATAGGAAAATATTCTTGTTAAAAGTCGACTAGTGCATAATGAGAATCATATTTGTTGCAAAATTTAAATAAGTTTTAGATATCTTTGAGAAACTTTATTCCCTCAACAATTTGAATCCAGGTGGAAGCAGGGGGTCAAGGAGGGCAGCAGCCCTCCTACGGGCGGTTCAGAGGGGGGGGGGAGAGGAGCCCTCATGGCATCAATAGTAGCACTGAAATAAAAAATATATAGTTAATAGGTTCCTATCGTCACTTCTTCCTGCGAAAAACATAGGTTCTGTTTCTCCCTTCTTCGTGGATTTTTTTCACTTTGGTTCATTTAGCATTCTTTCTAATGATACCTATATTTAGACTCATTAATACATGGAAAATTTCAAAAAATTTTTTTGTCTCCAATTCCGAAGAATTAGGTATCAAATGATAGAACTCGATAAGCTGACCGCGAATGTGTGCACTGTTTGTGTTCTGTGATAAAAGAAGCAAATTATAGGTGCATGAATATTTTATCTCCATACAAATGTACTGTAATTGGTATTTCGAGATTTTTTTCTCGGCAATGGTTGCGCCTACGTAGCTACCGCTTGCTTTTTTCGACACAATTTTAAAAGCTCTGTCGAACGATATATAGCATGCCATATTTCGAGGAAAGGCTTGAGAAGCGAATCAACCGGCCAGAATTTCTGAAACCTCGACTTTTGCGATTTCGGGGGTTCTTGTTCTCGGCCACCATTTCATATTGTAAAACGGAATTTTTTGACCTGTCATCAGCCCGCCGAGACCTCTCCAACGGCATACCGATAACAGCGCTAGGACAAAGAGGAGCCGAGAAAAAAATTCCTAAAAATCGCGTTTTTTCGATCGTAAGGGGGTAATACAGAGAAAATTTCAAAAAATTTTTTTGTCTCCAATTCCGAAGAATTAGGTATCAAATGATAGAACTCGATAAGCTGACCGCGAATGTGTGCACTGTTTGTGTTCTGTGATAAAAGAAGCAAATTATAGGTGCATGAATATTTTATCTCCATACAAATGTACTGTAATTGGTATTTCGAGATTTTTTTCTCGGCAATGGTTGCGCCTACGTAGCTACCGCTTGCTTTTTTCGACACAATTTTAAAAGCTCTGTCGAACGATATATAGCATGCCATATTTCGAGGAAAGGCTTGAGAAGCGAATCAACCGGCCAGAATTTCTGAAACCTCGACTTTTGCGATTTCGGGGGTTCTTGTTCTCGGCCACCATTTCATATTGTAAAACGGAATTTTTTGACCTGTCATCAGCCCGCCGAGACCTCTCCAACGGCATACCGATAACAGCGCTAGGACAAAGAGGAGCCGAGAAAAAAATTCCTAAAAATCGCGTTTTTTCGATCGTAAGGGGGTAATACAGAGAAAATTTCAAAAAATTTTTTTGTCTCCAATTCCGAAGAATTAGGTATCAAATGATAGAACTCGATAAGCTGACCGCGAATGTGTGCACTGTTTGTGTTCTGTGATAAAAGAAGCAAATTATAGGTGCATGAATATTTTATCTCCATACAAATGTACTGTAATTGGTATTTCGAGATTTTTTTCTCGGCAATGGTTGCGCCTACGTAGCTACCGCTTGCTTTTTTCGACACAATTTTAAAAGCTCTGTCGAACGATATATAGCATGCCATATTTCGAGGAAAGGCTTGAGAAGCGAATCAACCGGCCAGAATTTCTGAAACCTCGACTTTTGCGATTTCGGGGGTTCTTGTTCTCGGCCACCATTTCATATTGTAAAACGGAATTTTTTGACCTGTCATCAGCCCGCCGAGACCTCTCCAACGGCATACCGATAACAGCGCTAGGACAAAGAGGAGCCGAGAAAAAAATTCCTAAAAATCGCGTTTTTTCGATCGTAAGGGGGTAATACAGAGAAAATTTCAAAAAATTTTTTTGTCTCCAATTCCGAAGAATTAGGTATCAAATGATAGAACTCGATAAGCTGACCGCGAATGTGTGCACTGTTTGTGTTCTGTGATAAAAGAAGCAAATTATAGGTGCATGAATATTTTATCTCCATACAAATGTACTGTAATTGGTATTTCGAGATTTTTTTCTCGGCAATGGTTGCGCCTACGTAGCTACCGCTTGCTTTTTTCGACACAATTTTAAAAGCTCTGTCGAACGATATATAGCATGCCATATTTCGAGGAAAGGCTTGAGAAGCGAATCAACCGGCCAGAATTTCTGAAACCTCGACTTTTGCGATTTCGGGGGTTCTTGTTCTCGGCCACCATTTCATATTGTAAAACGGAATTTTTTGACCTGTCATCAGCCCGCCGAGACCTCTCCAACGGCATACCGATAACAGCGCTAGGACAAAGAGGAGCCGAGAAAAAAATTCCTAAAAATCGCGTTTTTTCGATCGTAAGGGGGTAATACAGAGAAAATTTCAAAAAATTTTTTTGTCTCCAATTCCGAAGAATTAGGTATCAAATGATAGAACTCGATAAGCTGACCGCGAATGTGTGCACTGTTTGTGTTCTGTGATAAAAGAAGCAAATTATAGGTGCATGAATATTTTATCTCCATACAAATGTACTGTAATTGGTATTTCGAGATTTTTTTCTCGGCAATGGTTGCGCCTACGTAGCTACCGCTTGCTTTTTTCGACACAATTTTAAAAGCTCTATAGAACGATATATAGCATGCCATATTTCGAGGAAAGGCTTGAGAAGCGAATCAACCGGCCAGAATTTCTGAAATTTCGACTTTTACGATTTTGGGGGTTCTCGTTCTCGACCGCCATTCCATATTGTAATATATGGTCTTTTTCTTCAACTTTTCGATGATTGGCTTGTGAGAAAGATTTATCGAAAAAAAATTTCGAAAATTTCATGCAAATCCAGATGATATCAGAAAATTTCCATGCAAATTTTATATAGTATTAGGAAATTTCCATGAACATTTTTGAAAAGATTTTCATCTTCATAGGTTAGCACTATAGACCGGAATATGTGTTTTTCAAATATCACTTAGTTGCTAAGAGTATATCTGAAATGAAATTCTTTATTGAAGCTTAACTGAAAATACAATCCATTTCGAAGCAGCTGAATAAAAATTGTTGAATTTCACTTGGACTTTTAACAAATCGTTCAGTTTTCTTCGATTCATTCACTATCGAATGTAGTATTCAAGCATGTACCCTGGCTCTTAGGTTGAAGTGGGAAAATTCCTTCAAAAAGAAAAAAAACGGAACTTCTGTTATTGAAAAAAATCTCAAATTTCAGCTCTTCAAAGATGACGTTGATGTTTTGCTCTCTGGCAAAATACCACAAAGCGATCAAGGACAATTAATTTCGGTAATTTTAACTTATGAAATTTCTAGAGTTTATTTTATATTTATCAATTGGTATTGCTAGTATTCAACAATCATTTTCTATTCTCTTTTTCTTTCTTTCTTTTACAAGTATACTATCCATTATACTCTCTTTTTCCCGTGTTTTTTCTTTTTTCTCTTTGTTTTTGAGAATTTTTCTCCTTTTTTTGAGTTTCTTTTTCTTCCTTTGTTTCTTTGTTCTTGAATTTTTCTTTGCTTCTAGATATATTCGTTGATCTCTAGGGTATTATCATCAACGAAAATAGTTCAAAACGTCTCTCCATCCTTTTTGTCATTCCTATCTATGTTATCACTTCCATTAGTTTTATAAAGCATTCCTTGAAATCAATCTACTCTGTTTAAAAGGAAATATATTGATAGCATTATGAGTGAATAATAAACTTAAATGACCCCAATCGAATGCTTATTCATATAATGAAATGAGGTACCACAACGATGGCAATATATTAAAGCAAATATTTGGGTTATTACTTTTATGTTATTTTTTTATAGTTCCAGGCTATTTTTACACTTTTTTAATTGATTGGAATAATAGTCGCACATTAGGTAAGCAGTAAAGAAAAAGAAAAACTTAACAGAAAAATGTCCACCTGACTATATCAATAAAATGCAGCCGAGCAAGTTCTCATACGCAGTTTGCTAAAATTATTTAGCATTCTTATAAAACGATACGTAGGAGTTCTCATATATTTTCATTTCAATTATGACATCATTTTAAAATCTGTGTGCGCAGATCGGCTGCATTCTCTTCGGCTTTATTTTCCCACCTTTATATTTTATCGCAATTCAGTGGAAAATTGCAGAGGATAATTAACTATTCAACCGAATTATATACAGCATTAGATGAAGAAAAACAATATTTAATGGGTGAGGTCCTCTATTCATGGGCTGTACGACAACAAAAAGTAAGTATTGGTACGTTATGGAGCCAACAAGCGCATTATCGCCTTCTTGATACGATACATCAACAGTAAGAATTTTTATTTATCTCTATTTCCTCTTGAAAATTCACGCTAATTCTACTATTTTCTGATAGGCGCTATTTACAGCGATGAAAAAATCATATAAAAATTTAGAAATAATATAAGCCATTAATTCGTTTATTTTCCTAATAAGAGCTTTTACGATTAAAATAGCCGAACAGTTAAAGATAATATCAACTGATGTCAACTGATAATAATATTGCAAAAACTGATTGATATTTTTGCTCCTTACAGCTTTCGATCTAGTCGTATAGAATGGAAAGCACATTTATTTATTCGATTAGGTATACTCAGCAATCACACACATATCAGTGATAGCGTAATCGGGATATGGAAATTGAGAAGAAGGGAAGGAGAAAGGATGGGGGAGGGGCTGCTTCAGGTATATTTTCAAACAAAATTTTTCCTCACAGAGTGATGGCTACTCAGTTGAATTTTTCACGTCAAATAAGTCCTGCCTTCCTATACAAAAGAATCATGCAAAAAAACACAACACAAATGACCCCACTGATCATAGCATTAACAAAAGTAGTTAACGTCAATCATAAATATACGAAAGTTGAGTTCTACCTATTCCATTAGATTATAAAATGCTTCAAAATGTTTGTTGTTGATTACTAGGAATAAATGTAAAGATTGAACGTAAAATCAATAAACTATTGCTGAATATGAATTCAATTTAATTCCATTCCCTTCAATTTTTTATGATTTAATTCCATTCTATGTGAATTTATTATGATTAAAGATTCGAATATTTTGGCGAATTACTCGAGCAAACAATGTCAGGTGTTCGATATCTACAAGAGCGCTATCGTCATGAAGCATTCGATTCACTCTATGCAAAATTACAACAACTTGCGCATTATTTTCTCTACTATTCAATTATTGTTTCACGACAACCACCATCGGTTGTTGTGAAATGTGGAGAGGCAGAAAATCATAGAAGAAGTCGATTCTGGTTTAATACTGAAATAAGGTAGCAATATTCAAGTTTCCACTTGATGCATTCATTCATTTCAGTAGCTGAGAGAGTAGGAAAATACGCCTGTACCACATACGTCGATCAAGAAACTTCGATCACAATTATGCAAATTCTGCTTTCATAACTTTGCTGTTGCCATTTTTCGCATCTTAAATCTAACAATATAAAATCGTTGTTGTATTCTTTTCCTTTGCCAACATTCATCTCGTCGATTTAGATCAAAACGAACTGTTAATGATACTCTCGATAGCTTTTATGCGTACGAACTAGTAATTTACCTTGATACACATACGTGCATAGTACTGTTGCATTATAATAATATATAAGACATTGGCACATTGGCGCCGTACAGTAGTAATTACCAATATTACAACATTAATCAACTATTGAAATGTTCACCTCATAGATGCAAATTTTAGGGTGTTAGGTGGTCGAGCATTCGGAGTTGATCAAGAAGGTGAAGGTGTCGAAATCAATTGTTTCCTCATAACCGATGATACAGCTAGACAATTACTCAGTAATGCCTATCATGATGTGTAAGTATTTATTGCTTGGTTTGATATGCTATAAATAAATTTTTCATGCTAGAATATCAGAAGTTATTTGTAAATGGGAGAATTATTCATAGATTATTGTATAATTATATTATTATGTATTTCTTTCCATAGTTTTTTATCTTTTGGTGCCTATATGCTCATGAACTTCAGTTGATAAAGCATAATTAAGGAAGCATTAAGTATATGTATTTTTGAATTTCCTTAAATTATGGCCATTTACTAAATTTTTAAGAAATTCTAAATGTTGAAAGAAAATTTTGAAAATTCAAAAGTGATACTTATCCATTCATTTCGGACTATATTTCCTTAGAGTTGATTTCAAATATATTTTCTTTTTAAGATAAACTGAGTGGTATTTTTCTTATCACTTTATTATTTCTCCGTTGAAAAAACTTTTTCTACTTTTCGTAAAAATTCGTTGAAAAAACAAGGAAGATAATTTTTATCAAATATAAGTCGTTAATCTGACATGTCTATTGTTTTGGTCTAAATGATAAAACAAAAATTTTCTAATTTTTTAGATTCGAAAATGAAGAATTTGCGATTGAACCACCAACGGCCACATTTCAGAAAAAAGAAGGAAGAGGTATTAAAGCAAAATTCGATGATATGGTAATTCATTTCAATTAAATGCTTTTCACATCTTTAATTTATTTTGATGCAACCATATTATAATATTATAAAGTGATTTATCATCGCAAATTTCTTTGTAAAAAATTCCATTCAGTGTCTTATCATAAAATCTTAAGGTTATCAACTAAATATCATTTAACTAGCAAATACAATGTCTTTTGAAGTGCCATAATTCACTTTTTTCCTCACTGATAGCATATATTTTAGCCGCTCTGAATGTGTAGCCTAACGATCCTAAAAATCAAAGAGTTTCGCTTCTGACAGGAAGAGATAAAAAGGGGGAGGGGGAGGGGTTTCTCAGAACTTCTTATAACTTCCTCATTTTCAGTGGAATTTTATAAAAAAAAAAAACTGCAAGTTTAGGCAACAACGATTCAATTGGAAGAAAAAATAAACGTCGATTCTTTTTAAATAAATCAGTCATTTTCCCATCTAATTTATCGCATTCGTATATATTTTATGAAAATATATAACATTTATTAAATATTTGCAATATTTTCACTAGGTGGATTATTTTACCAACAGATCAACTAAACTTGATAACGAAATCTGCGGATTTTGAGCTTATCACTTTATCACTAAGATCGAAATTATTTCATCATTATCAGTAATAAAGTAATTTTTAATGATATAGAAAGTTAAATATTTCGTGTTGTGCTATAAATTTTTGAAAATGCAATTTCCGAAGGTGCTCTTAGATATATGAAAAAAATAGATTCAATCAAATTAAGGATCACTGATGATCTGCTGAGATATTTGAAACGTATAGAAATGAGCTTAAAAATATACTTGTTGTGCTGCTGCCGTGTGGAAGAAGCGAAACAAGAAGTTGAAGGTTTACTGACAACTGACTGAAACAGCCCACCAAACCGAATTGGTTAACTGACGTAGTTGACTGAACTGACCGACGCAAAAAACCATCAGCATATCCGAGTCAGCGCACATAACAGCGAACCGGTTTGAAACATGCAAGCAGACAATCGGAAAAAAGGCGTGACGTAATGGTGCAAAGAAGAATAGATATCACTGAGGTCGATATATGCAAATTAAGTCGTAGCGCGGTCGTTCATCACATTTTTCAAATTTAAAAAAAAAATTTATTTCTCTATTGAAGCGTGTCGCTAAGAAAGGTCAACTACGTCGAGATTCTGTTGCAACGAAGAGATATTGTCTTTCGTATAGTATCCATCTGAAGGCATCACATGGTATAACGTTAATTGGTAAAAAGGTTTCTCTACCGTTCGCGATTTTGGTCGGTCCCAAAACTGATGTCGAGGCACGACTATTTCTAGAGCGTTCATTTGCCGATCTTGTGAGTTTGTTTCAGCTTTTTTATTTTTTTTTTTTGAAGTTCTTTTTCTTTGTAAAACGATTTTCCAACCTTTTTAAGTTCTTTTAAAATTGCAAAACGTTTTTTTAAGTGTTAAAAGTACTGTGTGTTAACCTTGTTATGTTAAAAATAGCCTATTCCATTGCAACTGAAGAATAAGTAGACACACAAAACACACATTTTGCAATTATATTATTGTTTTGAAAGACATTTATTATTGTTTTTCTCCCAGAGAAATAGCCTGAACTCACTGAGGCAATAAGTAAGCACAACCTGAGGTCACTGGATGCTTAAGTTATTCACTTCCATGATCGTCTCAGAGCTTTTTAAAAACACCTCCGGTGCAATCCCTTAAGAAACATTTTACGATTTTTTGCTGGGCCGTCTATAGTTGCGGCTGCCAACACGGCTGTCATCTTTCTTTGTTCTTTTTTTCAATTCTTCTCTTTTTTTGTCCTTTTCTTTCCTTCTCTTCTCGTTTCATGTTCTGCAATTATTCTTTCGAACTTTTTGCCTTTTTTTCTATATCCTTTACTATTTTCTTCTTGTTTTCTTTAATATTTTTCTCCTAATATCTATTCTATTTTATCACATTCTTTCTGTATTATATGTTGATAAATTCTATATAAACTCATCAGTGAAATTGCATCATCAAATATTTTAAAGATGAACTAATATATTTCTACAAGTAATAAAAAACCTTCCTTCAAAATGAAACGAGAAGGGAAATTTTGAAAGAAACTGATTTGCTATACCACTTAATCATTCTACCTCATTGTTAATGATATCCTTCATTCAGTGCTTTGAAATTATCGAAAAAAAAAACACTTTAATTGGAAATTCCTTGAACAACTTTCAAAAAAATGCACTTGTAAATAAAATTTTCTCACTTAAATGGAATGGAAATAACGAAAGAAAGAAATATGTTTCAGGTCAGACGACCATTAAGCGATATTCCAACAAGTGTCGATTATCGTGATATGGCCGACGCACTTGAAATGAAATTCCAGGTGGACTTTTTTTAGCAAGGTTACGGAGAAAAATACCTCATTTGAATTTGCATATGCAAATTTCAATTCTCTATATTTAAAGATTTTGCCAACTTTAAAGATTTCTCTATCTGCCTATTTATTCGCCGAATAATTTCACCTAAGAAATTGCCTAAGGCAAAATTTCTAAGGATCGGTTTGAATTATAAAATATTATTTCGCTTACTTCATTATTTGTTGATCACCTGGGCAACCGGTTGATCAGGCGCTTGACCAGGTATCGTGCCAGCTTATCTGACACATTTGTCCGCTCGTTTTCTTTGTCGGAAAAATGCTCTCAAACAAAACGAGGAGAATGCTTATGTTCAAGGCATTTGCCACTTGATTAACTGAGCTCTTAAGTTGGACGCATGATTTCAAAATATAGGCATTCATGGTCCGAAAAATGAGGAGGTCGTTGATTTTAATGGTTGGGGATGGAAGGGGAGAGGGGTGAACATTTGAGGATACAACACCAGAATGTCCAAAAGAGCAATTTTATAATGGGCTCAGCTTCAAGCGTTGTGCTCACTCGATCCTTTTCTAGGCGATTGTTGAAACACCTCAAAAGTCCACCGATGGTCCATCAATTGTACAACCACGAATGTTCACCAATCAGGTTTGAATTTGTAATTTATTGATGAAAATTTATATTTGATCATTTTTGATTTTTTAATTTTCACATATTTCTCATGAATTTTTTTGCTCATTTATTTCATTACTGCTAACAAATGAAGTAAATAACAAAATGAATAAGAATGAAACAGCTTTGAAAAAAAAAGAAAATTCGTTGAACAAAATATGACTGAAATTAGTCCAACAATGTTTTATGTGTAAGGATGCGTTTAGAATTTCTTATAATACTCAAAGAGACAGGAATTGATGGAAATATTTGATTCTTTTTAAAAGCGTTACCATAAAGTTTGATTTCTTTTGCTTCATTAAAATTCCATCAACATTTTCTTTTCTCTGTCGGAATATCCGTCAATGAGAGAACCTTTGAAATTGGTGATACCAAAGTGGATCCCATATCCTTTGATTGCATTAAAAAAATTGAAAAACACAAATGCGGTATCATAGAGGGAATAAATTATAGCACAAAACTGCCTATTCGTTTTTATAAATTTCAGGATAAGGAACATATCATTATGAGATTGAAACCAGATGCGGACGGACACGTAAGCCTCGAGAATTTTCTCAAGGTTAAATATTTACTCGTTTATCGATATCTATTTTTCTAATGGGATGTTTTTTGATGACCAATGAAAACTTGTCCGCAGACTGCTCATAACTCAAAAACATCAAACATATATATATCTATTCTTCTATAAATTTTTGATGTTATTGACAAGCTGGAAAAAAGTGAAAATAAAAAAGTGGCGGTTTATCTTATATAAATGCATGAAATATTTCACTTTGATTTCTCCCACATTTAAAAAAAAAAATTATTTAACGAAGAATACAAAAATCGAACAATCTTGTAGTTGGCAGTCTGCCAGGAGTACACAATAAAACGTTCAACAAACGACGGCGAATGGAAACTGGTCGCCTTTTTCGATTGGTACTTCAAATTGGCAGAAATTGTCAATAAATATCTCTATCAAATGTGGATGGATGGGTATGCTAGAATTTTCAACTTTTTTTGTATTGATTTACGATTTTGAATCCATCCCACATGAATCATTCAATTCAGAGCAATCCAGCTCAATTCGGTTCAGTTCACTTCAGTTCAATTCAATTCAGTTCAGTTTAATTCGGCTCAATTCAATTCATTTCAATTCATTTCAATTCAATTCAGTCCAATTCAGCTCAGCTCAGTTTAATTCAGTGCAATTCAGTTCAGTTCAGTTCAGTTTAATTCAATTCAATTCAGTTCAATTCAATTCAATTCAATTCAATTCAATTCAATTCAATTCAATTCAACTCAGTTCAGCTCAATGGCGAATTATTACTACAGCAAACTCTAAGCGTTGAAACACAGTAATATTTGATGAGGCTCCTGAAAAAAACAGCTAAAATAACTTGTTCAAATTCTGGTTTGAATAAACAAATATAGTGGGCAATATGATGCGTGGAGGATTTAATAATGAATTTAATTAGTTATAAAATTTTGTTAGTAATAGCGAGAAGAGTTTTCAATAATAGAATTGGTCAAAAAATTTGATAATGAAATTAAAAATCAAATTTAATCACTTATGAAAAATTGATAATAAAAAATTCCAATTTCCTAAAAAAATTTCTAAAACAGTTAATAGCAAGTATTTCAAAATTATTATTTTCGCAAACACATAAGAAATTTCCGCCACATATGGGCGGAAAAAAGTTTTTTCATTTTATGTCCATGTTGTAAATGGAATGTTTCTAACATTGGAGTGAACGAGATAAATTTTCAAAAAAAAATTTTTTTCTTTAGATTGATCTACGGTTTTTGTGGAAAAGATGAGGCGGAAGAACTATTGCGATTATGTCCACGATCATGTCTTCTTATACGATTTTCCGATGTGGAATATGGCAAAGTGAAAATTAGTGTTCGTTATAAAAACGGAGGTATTTTTAAATGTTTTTAAAAGAAAATGTAATTTGATCACCTTTTGGCGATTGTTTCGTTTCGCCTTCTTCCATAAGAGTCAATTAAGAATTCTGACTATTAAAGTTCAAAAAATAGTAGTTAAAGATCATTGCATCGATAAACGAAGATGAAACAAATAGTCGACTAAGAAAGCCACTTGGCACTCATCGACTTCAATTCGTTGCCAATTTTTACGCCAAGTAAACCTTCTTCAATCACCTTACTAATTACCTTCTATTGCATTTATGAAGTATGAAGAACTTCCTGCTGGTAATATTAATTTTTTGATTGTTTTTCTCTTAGTTTCGCAAAAATATCAATTTTCGGTTCCTAGCTAAATGGTAGACAAATTTAGATGAATATAATTTCAGTTCTACAACATCATTGGTACGATCATACAGATCTAACGGCACGATCCCTACAAAAAGAACTTGTTTCGAATCATAAATTTTCTGATATTGAACTCATCTATCCCGATATCAATTTGGAAGCAGCACTTGGCGGTCGACAGAGACATCATGGAAATCGTAAACCGCGTATACTCAATCCAACACCTGTATATTTCGATAATCAAGGTGCTGCCACATCCGCCTTCTAAGCATATTTACTACCGGTTGGGAATTTATTGCGTTGTGTATTGCTGAAAGGTTTAAAGCGTTTAGTAAAGAAGCAACCTCCCCTACCCCCCTTCTTGCATTCAGAAATACCTTTATACCGGATAAGTATTCGCCTTGAGTACTTCAAAACAGTATGAAAATCAATTGCCGTCAATCATTATATTCTTTTGTAATATTTACTAGCCATATTGAGCAATGATTGATTTTTTAATGCGAACAATGATATAGTTGTATAGTTGAGAATGATTAAAATAAGCAAATTATTTATTACTTCTTAAAAATATATCGCAAAATATTTGCATTTTTATTGTCAATAGTTGTCACAATAAAATGCAGTAACAAAGTAATTTTTGTATGAGTTTTGCTGTTACGAATGCAATGAACCGAAATTTTCCAATCGTCACATCAACGGTTATTTTTGGGATAATTTCCAATATAAATATCGGGAATTATTATTTTTAAATGAAAATACAAAAGTCCTCGATTAAATTAGAAAAGAATTTGAAAAAATTGACCTTGTCAACAACTGTAATTAAAAAGCGAATATAAAATATTTTCTAAGACTGTTGGTATAGCAACAGTAGAATATACAAGCATAGCGATAGTACAGTATAGCTGAAATAAAACATTGTGCAGTATACTACAGTACTACTCGAATTCTAATATAGTATAGCCTGGCGTAGTTGAATTAGGGAAGAGTTGAAGCAAATTGCACTTAGTAAACTTTCAAATAAAATGTTTCGAAAAACACGGATATGGAGGTAATTAATAATGAAACAATATTAGATACTTGAAAATAAAAAATTTCTAAAATCAGCCTGAAATACTTTCATTACTGAGCGACTATTTAAAAACAGATATTTCGATAAAGTGTAATTCATGCTTTCCCCGATTTTATAATGGAAATTAAAAGCAAACAAAAAACTTTAAAAAAACATTCTCAACTCTTTTTCCTTCAAATATACGATAAGAGCTCGAACTTACAATTTTCTCTTATGGTAATTACAGTCCATAACTTTTTAGTTAGACCTATAAAAGATCTTGGCTTCTAATTGCGTTATACGGTAAACTGAAATAAGATAATAATAACAAAATGACCGTTTATCATATAAAACTCGAATATTATTTTCTAAGAAGGATTGCTGAAAAGTCGCTTTTCACATCATTCATCGTCGACGCATCATTTAAGCATTGTTGAAGAAGTAAATCGAATTGCTCCATAGTTTCAATATTTGATTCGTATTCCGTTGCAGCTAAATAATGTTATTTTCGTTAAGCACAATTACTGTTGCTAGCAAAGAGTAATAGTGTGATTCAGCGATCTAGATTATTTGTAAATAAGCACCACTACTTGTAAGTAAATACTATCTCAAAAATAACAATTCCCTCTATCCCCCTGCTCCAACCTAAAATTTCTAATATTGCCAGCAGGCGTTTTTTGATGAATATAGAAACTTCTAAAATTGAAAGGAGGGGGAGTGGGGTAGAGATGAGAAAGAACAAGAAATATAGAACTGCTACTATGATTTGAAAATTCCACACAGGCCAAATTTTCTCGACCATACCTTATGAGTCATAAATGTATATTCATCTACATTTATGGGCGTAATTTTTGGATGGTGACTATTTCGAAATTTTGAAATTTTTATGATCTCTGCCATTGTAAATTAGCATTTCCCAGGTTTCCCAGATTAGAGCACCACATAATATATATATCAATTTTAATTGAAAAAAATTCAAAATTGTAATAATTCCAAATTTACAATCTTACGTTTATGTTGCTCCTGACAATGTGTTTGAATATCGATGAGATTTTTAAAACTCTTCGAACAACCGACACAGGTGAATTTTTTTGAATCGGCAAAATGCTCATCACGTAGATGAGAAGATATCTGAAAATATTTTTGAATTTTTTTTTGGAATGAATATAAGCAAGAATGATAATATGAAATAATGAAAAAAATTTTTAAACATTCGCTATTAAATTTCATAAAATTTAATTTCGTTTTTCTCAAATGAATGTTCTCTAAAAAAGGCGAAAAAAAGACATCAGATAAATAAAAGTACGAATAATCGCAACTGCGCTTATAAGGCAAAATTTTTCAAGCAATATCGCAGCAAAGATTTCTGCAAATAGCCTTTCTTCATTTATAACATCAATCACTCTTAATGAACGCATAAATATAGACAATAATCAGTAAAACCCTCCTAACAATTTAGGTAATATTTTTTAAGTATTGATTAACAACATTATTAAATTTTTATTAATTCACACTAAATGGTTCGTAAGAATTCCTCGCTTAAAATTCGTAGAGAAAAGTGAATTTGAAAAAGTTCTGAAGGAAAAAACTCTTTTGAACTTCTTTTTTCATAAAATGTATATCTATCTTCATAAAATATTGGAAATAGTTGAATCAAGAAGCTTGAGGAACCACCTTATTTCTATCGAATTTCTTTTCGCAACGTATACACTTTACCTGCAAGAAAGGAAATGAAAACGGACGCAGAATAAAGCACATCGGAACATTTTTCAGCTCTCACTTTTTTGGGGGGAGGAATAAGTATATGAGCAACTACATTCTTGCCCTAAGGCGAAATCGAAGTCGCTAGTTACAGTCACACAAAATTTTCTGTGACGTCAGGCTAACCAATGAGCCTCAAATATGCCAGAATATAACAGCATATCCAATTCTAGGTTTTAGTAGTAGTTATCACTTCTGACCAATGTTTTTGTTGCGATAAACGACCGCGCTACCACTTGATTTGCATGTATCGACCTCATGATAACCGTTCTTCTTTGCACTATTATATCGCGCCTTTTCTCTGATTGTCTGGTTGCACGTTTCAAACCCATCCGCTGTTATATGCGTTGACTCGAATATCTTGCTGATTTTGGGCGTTGTTCGGCTCAGTCAACTGGTTCAAATCGTCACTCCGGTGCTGCGGGCCATTCCAGTCAGTCGTCAGTAAGCCTTCAACTTCTTGTCTCGCCTCGTCCGCACGGCAACAACGCAACAGGTTTGCTAGTGGGAAGCCAACTGGATGACCTACGACGAAATCCAAATAACTAGATTATGCGAGAACATCCACTTTCAGGTTTTATTAGTCGCTACCATTTCTGATCGATGTTTCGCAAGTGGGAAGGTAACTGGATCTAACTACTAAACACTAATTGATGACTAAACAATATTCTGGTAATCGAAGCGTACCTGATCCTCTGATGACGATTGGATCACCTGAGAAATTGAGCTCTCATTGTTCAACGACGATCCTTCCGGTTTCGGCTATGAATACAAATCCAATTTAAAAATATTTTTAAAAAATTTTAACTTTCGTTCATCATTAACGTTAGAAAGAATGCAACAAAATAATTGCTAACATAGCTTCAACTTTAAGAAATCATAATCCACTACAATACGATGAGATTAGAATTCATAAAAATTACTATATTTTCCTCCATCAGTTAACGCTTCATCTCTAATACCTCTACCACTTCAGAAAAAAAATTATGGTCGCTATAACTATGAGTCCATTGCTTTCAAGCGTGATTCACAAGCCTGTAATAACTTCCACCGTTGTTTTTCACAACTTACGCATCACCTCAAAATAAACATAAAGCCTATAATTAGCACATCCCTTCCACTTCATCGCTCTCCCTCTCCTCTCACCTCTCAAGGTGTACACGTATATCACCACATCAACATTACATGCTGTTACATCGCATTGATGTGTCAATACGGTAAGAAAAATCGATCATACCTTCAATAAGCCCCTACTAACACTATGGGTTAAATCACTACATGTAGTCGGGGGCTTTATTTAAAGCCATACGGTATCTGCATTTGTCTGTTATGTATTGCTTCAACACTTCAAAAAAAAGTTCAGCAAAATGAGAAAGTAGCAAAAAAAGAATCACATATGAATGTAATACCCGATGAGATTGAATGGGTGCAGCATTATTAGAAAGCCAAAGAGGTGCTTTTACTCCAATACTTCTATGATTCCTACCAATATTTGGAAAACATATCGAACGCCAAGAATTGTACGCTACCTGAAATTACGGAAAAAAATCAAAGATCATCTATTTGAAGAAAAAAAAATTATTTATTAGAGACCGATCATACTATAATCATCAAGCATTCAGGTTATCGAATTACATCAATTTGATATAGGCATTGCATACAGTATACATGTAGAAATCAATCTCCTCTTGTATTTTTAATAAGCGCTTATTTATCATTTCGGATAAAACTTTTTAAAGATATCTGAAAAAATGTATTCTGAAAATTTTAGCGAGTGTTTATGATTCACCAACGATGACTCATCAGCGAATCGATAAATGTCCCATTTCGGATTCAATCTTCCAAGATGTTGTATCTTTCAACTAAAATGCATCCAGAAAATCTTGGACAATTCATAACCTCTGGAGTTTCATTTACGCTTACGGTATGAGGTATGCAAGAAGGATGAATAAGTTTCAAATATAATTGAAATTAATTATTACTAAAGTAAGTTTTAAGAGGGCGAGCATAAGAAACAACTGATCGATCATCGATGCAAAAATATTTGAAAATGACCAAAGATCACCCTCTTTAAACTTTTTCTGAACTAGAAATGTATCGTATTGGAATGCAAAATTTGATAACTCCATCTTCATCTGAAATCCGATGCAGAAATTGGCTATAGATCAGAAAAAAATCACTGATTCACTGATTCGCTTTACTTGAAAACTTAACTTCTTGATGCAATACAAATATATTTGAAAATATAAAAGAAATTCTTAGCAAGAATGATCTACAATTTATAACCTAGATATGCAAAAGAAACCGGTTCAAGTTATCAATTTTATAAACCTATATGTAGAGAAAGGGAGAGAGGGAAAGAAATACAGAGAAAGAAAGAAAGAGAAAGGAAGACAGATACCCGCAGGTGACTTTTTCGTCGATCGATAACTCTGATGGGTAGATGCGGATGTATAGCCCGAACATGTCGTAAAGCATCCGATTTCGCATAGAATGTACCAAAGTTGCAATATGCGCATTTCACAGCATGCTTATCGGCAATATGTACCGAATAGATATGATTTGCCACCAATGAATAAACAACATCCATTTGACAGATTAAACATCGTAAATGTTTATTGCTATAATTATAGAAATATCAAATTATTTAAAAAATAAAATCAGAAGTTTTTAGAAAACTTCAAAGTATTGAGGTGGAAAATTCCTGTGAATTGTTTTTAAATGGAAAAAAAGTAAATTACAAATGAAAACTTCAGTTATCAACTCACCGAAGCAGCTATACTATGTCTTCCAAAAACGGTAACGCTGACCTCAGACTACAATAAATAAAATAAGATTGTTACTAATAATAATCACTTATACTTTTTATCAATTAAAATACTATTCACTAATTAAAGAGTTTCTCTTCCATTCATGCTAATATTCTCTACTGACTGAATTTTCCAATTAAGATTGATTCTGTCAAAAATTCGAGGGAAGGAATTTTTAAAATCAATTACTTCATGAGTTTATTAGGTTTGCCAGCAAGCTGACTAAACTTCCTTTAGTTCCAGGTAAACCGCCACTTTTTAACCCTACACCACACTTACGACATCCACCGAGTGCACTGCACAAATACATCCAGACATATTTGACTCCCGCTTACTGTTGGTAAATTCGCCACAGAACCCCAGCTTGAGTAGCCACCCATAATTGAACGTAAAAGCAAGCGGGTTTGATGACATGAAGGCAGAGAAGCAGAGAAAATCATATATAAAAGTGCTGATTTGAAATGAATTAAGGCATGAGCGTCTCTCACAACAATTCGCATATAGCCAAACAGTAGTATTAACACATACGCGCGCGCACACATATACACACACATCGACTGCAATACTCACGGTTTTTTTGCTGGTATGGACCGACAACCCATTGAGCCATCACCCGAAAAATCGGAAAGTGTAGGGTTTCGGGTAGCAGATACCTAAAAATTTATTACAAATGGATTTAGCCACACTCATTCACATATGATTGACTAATGTAAGATGTTTGACTAATATACAATATTACGATATTTCGATGTAATATTCCATCTTACTTATGTAGGTGATGTCATATTTTGAATGAAAATAACCGAAGACCGAAAAATGTAGTTTTAATGCATAAAAATTTATTTTGCATATAATCGTAAAAAAAATTTCTAGATACGTATGTCGAAAAATTTACACAGCGCTATCAAAGCTGAAAAGAAAAATGGAAGGTTTACTCCAAAAAAAATTACAGTTGGAAAATTTTTATGAATTTTCTCTTTCAAATTTTAAGAACAATACAAAAAGAACAATTAAAAATTCTTTTTATAGCAATAAAGTATGAATAATTTCACAATTAACCTGAGTGGAGCTAGGATGACAAGATTGAAGAGAATTAGGAGGATTGAGTGTTGGTGATTCTTCATAGGTTGTTTCATCTATCGCATAACAATTCGTATCTTCTAACGTATTATCGAGTTCATCTTGATGTTCCCTTTTCGTTGATTTCTCATTAAAATCTCTGCGAAAAAACGGAAATTTTTTTGGTATATTACATGTGAACGAAATTTAAAAACTTCAATTTATTTGAATTTAGATGAAAAATAATTGGAAAAAAACTTCTTTTTGGAAATGAAAAGGAGGAAAATTTGATAATGCCATCACATATCAATAGGATACGTTCGTTTCTGTTATTCTAAAATGTAGCGTTCCAATTTCTCAATATCTCAAAAAGTTTTTGAAAAATAAAGACATTTTTTTCCAATTATTCAGAGAGAATTTTAAAAAATCTAAATTTATAAGTTTTTTTTGGAAAATTCATGAGCAAAAAAAATTATGGAAAAATATTCTTTCAAGCACTGAAGTGTATATTTATTTATTGTAAAAAAAATCTCTAATGCGTCAATGTTGTTAACAATACAATTGCTCATAAATACTTTGGCACTTTTCAACTTTTATTAATTATGTTTAAGTTAATTAGTGATTTTATTCATCAGCAAAAGAAATAAAAATAAAAAAATAAATAAAATCCCAAGAAAAGATGCAAACAAAAAAGAATTACATCTTGTTTAGAGAAAGGAAAAATAAATCAGTCTAACGTTATCCGCGTATTTCCTTTGGCCATATTTTCTGGCCCTTTGAGAAAACGATTTCTTTTATTACCCCTTCCCCCACCCCACTTCATCTCCGCATAAAAGATCTCACTTCATCGTGATTGCGACCGTATTGTACTTTCCGATCGGTAAGCCTCCTGCAGAAAACTTGGGAAATTTCGCAAAAAAATCTTTCTCAAAAATCAGCGGAAATGTTAATATATTCACCGGTTTCTATCTTTCCCGGAACGCTCATTTGAGAGGGTTTCTGGATGTTCTTCAAATTCGAATATTAGGGACGAGCTGACCGATGAGTTATCCCCATCGTCGCTTTCTTGAGTATTGGAAGATGTCGGTAATGAGGATGCTAAAAATTAGAAACACTTAAATGAGGTAATTCACCACATTTTACGTATACATTGCTTTATTTATTTAACAGAGCCATTTGCTTCGCAAAACTAGTACAAAAATATTGCATTATGGCATTATTAATTTATGACTGATATGAAGGAAATGCAAAAAAAACATGCGACTATACTGTTATTTACAGTTACTGTTATAGTTCGTTATATTGATTTGCAATGAGAAAACATTGCATATTTAATTCCGCAGATATATTATTTCCACATGCTACAGTAATTTCTAATCTATAGCAGTCCGCACGCTAGAGTAATAAACATATACGTAATGCTCAACCATAAGAAGTGGCTTAAAAATTAAATAAAAATTAATCGCTTTCAGTGTATCGGAGAGATGATTTTATATGTTATAAAACATTTTTGTAACAAAAATCTTTGAACAGTGCAGAATTAAATCGCAGGAAAACAATTAAATTCCAGGGGAACGCATCAACTATGAAAATTTTCCTGGGAAAAAAGTGATATCAGTTGTGAACAGCACTGATAATTCGATAACGATAAACATTAGCAAAATTTACAATAAAAAAACTTAAAATGCTATCAACACGAATAATTACCAATAGATTGACAATTTCCTTCGTTTGCCGATTTTGAATTATTTTCTTCTTTTGAAAAATTCCCACTTCGAGACGTTTCGAGAAGTTCCTTTAAGCGGTCCTCCTTTGACCAATTAAGATTCTCTTTTATCTATAATTTAGCATAGTTTTCTTCTTATACTGAAGTTAGATCAGTGAGTTAAACTTCAAACGGCGACGCTAGTGAAGATATTGTCTAAGAGTGAACCTTAGCAATATATCCTCTCCTTCAAATAAACTCCTTCCCTCACACCTTCACCCCTTCCCTCCCCATCGTTTTTCGGTTTTTGTATAAGAAATGATACATGAAATGTTTGGAACTTTTACAAATTCATCATGCAATTTATCCTTTGACTTATTGAATCAAAGATTCTATAAAATAATAAATTTTTACGTTTGTTTGCGAATGGTTTACAAAAATTTTTTTTGGAAATCATTCAGCTTTTTTTTCTCAAAAAATTTATGTAAACGACCGAAATTTTTCCTTATATCATTTTTTAAAATTGCAAACATTGCTTCATAGTTTTTTTCTGCTTTCCTAAAATTATGTAAACAACATATTTGAGCAGTTCATGGATAACCTGAACCTACCCTTATGAGTTACAAACTTACCCATATGAAAGATTATCTTGAAATTTTCGAAATTTTCTTGTGAAAAATTCGATTTTTGCCATTTGTAATTTCAGTTGAACTGATTTTTAACGATAAAAAATATAAAAAAAATAATTTGAAAGCCTCACCTTTATGGGTAAATGTTTCTTCATTTCCACGTGTTGGTGGGCAATCTCCTCTGTAGGCATCCAATGGCCACAATAAGCACATCCATATGGAAAATAGTCAAGGTGATCGGCGTTTATATGCCCTTCTAATATACCCAAACTGCAAGCACTTAAATTTGTTAAAGGCCATCGAAGTTTTTCCCCATCATCTAAACAGGGCCGGCCAAGTAACCATTTAACTAAAATCTTACAATTTGAAACTAACATGCCGTAAAGTTGTTTTTCTGAGGTAAATAAGTTAATCAATTATCAATTCTAAATTAACATCTTACAATTTGCATTCAACTTTAGCGCTCACAACCAATTAAAAAAAAGAAGATAATAAATTAAATAAAAAATCACCTTTCAGCCATAAATGGGCATAACGCACACTTGACCTCACTCATCGCATCTGTCTATACCTGCACGATCAGCAATGACCACACCACGCAACAACACAACCTGAAATGCAAAGATGGTTTGCTCGCGTATATGTGTGTGTGTATGCGTATATGTGCCTGTGTGTATATGTTTGTGTGTATGTATGTGTGCGTGTGTATATGTGCGTGTGTGTGTGTGTGCGTATGTTTGTTGTATGCACTGCTGCGCATAAAAGTCTGAGCGTGTTTAGATGGATGGCCGTGCTTTGCACCGTGCAAACATAGATCGATTCTTAGGGCATCTGCTGCACAGCGAACGAATGAATGCTACTGCGCCATAGTTTGTGCGAACTCACCGCTTTCATAAACAATCAGCACACATCGACGAGATGTAATTTTTATAAAAATTTAGTGCAAAAATTATTGCAAAAATTGAGAAAAAGTTGAGAAAAAAACGCAGAGAAAAAAACACCTATTGTTTCAACAGCTGATGCTTTCAATTAAGCTCACATTTATGACTATATTAAGGTGAAAAATTCACATATCACAGATATGCACAGACATATATTCACGAACAAACAGACAAACAAACAAAGTAGAAGGTTTCTTGCTGCCAAATGTTTCATTAAAAAATCCTCTCAGTTTTTTTCGCTCTATTATTTCCTATTTTTTCCTCAGATTTCAAAAATTTTCAAACGATTATAAGCCCAAATAACCTATATTATTACTCGTTGACAATGATTTCTTAAATACGTCTGTATAAGTCGAACTAATAGAACATTTATACTTAATTTACGTTTATTAATTACCTTTATTACCTCTATTACTATTACATCCAAATAGCTTCCACTATAAATTAGCTTAGTGGTAATTTAACCGTTGGTATTTCTATGCAGATGCAACAATTACGATATACCATTCTAACTATGAGTAAGCCCACACCTATTTATTAACACCTGCCTGATTATCTCACTAATACACCTTCCAGATAGATTTTCCTTGTTTATTCTAATTTTAGTTATCAGAAATAGCCACATTCTGATTTGTTAATCCTAGAAATGACCTTTCTTTTGGTCCAAAACAGACGCTAATTCTATGGATATATGTCTTCACAGTTTAGGTTTTCGCACTGTGGATGGTCTTACTGTAAGTGGATACTGTAGACGTCATCGTAGTTCACCCTACATATTAAGAATCATCAATTATTTCAGGTTAAGTTTTCAAGTATGCACACTCTAAAGGCGCATAATATTTCAAGAAGTTTCCATTGTGGAAGTCTAACTGCGATTACAAACAATACTTATATCGTTGAAAATCCTCAACTTTACCACATCTTTCAACCCTACCTCTAAAATAACGCACTCCCGAAACCGATATTCACCTTTAACCTTTTTCATTAAAAAATAGTCTTTGCTTTATTTTTCTAAAATAGCCTAATTGAATTTCAAAGCTTATTTAATTTTTCAGAAAAAAACTTCAAAAAAACCGCAATATAATATTAAAATAATCTGAAAAAGAAAGGAACATTATGTTATAATTTTTTCCCCAACTGAATTTTATTTTGTTTTGTTATTCGATTGCTGAGATAGTTTTGTGATGAAGATTTATTAGAATCGGTAATGTGAACATATGTTCGTCGAGAATTTGCTTACATCAATTGCACAAAAACAAAAATCAAACCCCCCTCGAATATTTCGTGTCAGTTGGCTAACGTTTTGTCGAATTGGTTATGCGTATGCGATTGCTGCTGCCGTTGCTGTTATTCCTTTTCATTCACATTATTATTGCCTGTAAACATGGTGGTAAAACCTACAAGGATGGTGATGAATGGGTATAAATTTATGAAGAAAAAAAATTTTTTTCATTGTCAACAGTTTTTATCTAATTCTTTAATAAGAGATTTCATTTTATTTCGGATGGAGTGATATAATTCAAGTTTTTTTTTGCAAAGTTTCGATGTAATTTAAATTTCTTTCCTCAAAAATTTCATTCGTTGGCTGAAAATGAATATTGATAATATTAAAAGATATTATCAATAATATTAGCAATGAGATGGTAGGTGGAAAATTTGCGTATTGGGAAACGAATTCGAAAACTAAAACTGAGAAAATTTGCATATTTGAAAACAAGTTTAAAAAATAGAATTGATAATAGGTGATAACGATTGCTAACTAATATTTGAGCTAATTAGAAACACATAAAAATAATTCGAAATTAATTCAAAAAAATATTCACAACAATTTCATACCCATATGAAGATCCAAAAGAAAAAAATATTAAAAATTTAGAAAGAAAAGGAAGTTTTCATAATGCGATGTACCATTACCGAAAATGGTTGGAAAACAGAAGTAATTGCTTGTATATCACCAATTGGTCATCGAATTCCACTCAATACGACACTCGTAGAAGGTAACGATGAATGGAAATGTACGGTAAATTCAAATGGTATGATCTCATTGCAACAAGGTGTTAATGCTAACGCTAAATGCAATCATCATAATGTTGGTAAGTTGAGAATTATCTTTATTATTAACCTTTATTATTAGACAATAATTTACATTTTAATTAAATGCTTATTTCTTCTTCATTCGGCAACTATGAAAAAATATACAATAAAATTTAGTAATTTTTTTTCGAACTGTAGCGATTTACTTTGTATTCGTTCACTTTGAATGTGTTCAAGTTCCGTCTTTCGACTCCAAGAATTTTTCCGGTTTTTTAGAGTACCGCTCCGGCTTTCTTGAAAATCTAATTCAGATCATATTTGATGATGTACTGCATTAAGATCACAAGTGAGAGATCAAAAGGGACCGCACATCTATGCCGCTTGTAAGCACAAAGTGCCCGTTGGTTATGTTTTTTTTTATATGCAATATGCATAGAACGAAAAAGTCATGCTTTTTCTATGGTTTAAGTGGGGCAGAGAAAAATGGAAGAGGTTAGCAAAGATAAACAATCGCAGTGTTCAATGACCAATTATGAATTGTGCAAATTGCACCAATTATGCAAATTTGCATGAATAAATAAAGGCAAAATATATTTTAGGTGAAAAATGGCAAGATAAATCATTCGAATTCGAATGTCTACGTGGTGGACAACAAAAATTACTGGGATGCATCGGTGAGAATAAGATAAAGATTCCAGTTGGAGGAACAAAGGAAATCAATGGATATATGATGAAGTAATATTCATCAATTATGATCTTTATTAGCAGAAAAATATTAATGCATTATTGTCTTTGCTTGCGAAATTGTCTGATTGTCTGCGAAATTGTCTGACTGTCTGCGAAATTGCCTGGTTTTCTACGAAATTGTCTGATTGTCTATGAAATTGTCTGATTGTCTGCGAAATTGTCTGATTGCCTACGAAATTGTCTGATTGTCTACGAAATTGTCTGATTGTCTGCGAAATTGTCTGATTGTCTACGAAATTGTCTGATCGTATACGAAATTGTCTGACTGTCTGCGAAATTACCTGATTGTGTGCAAAAATGTTCTGATTGTCTGCGAAGTTGTCTGCTTACTCGCCAAAATGTTAAATTACTATTTGATTGCCTAATATGATGAATTGAGAATTTTCATTAACAAATGAGCAAAAGAATTTAATATATTGTGTCGAATTTGCAATCTATAGATTTCTATTTCTGTAGTAATGATCATTACTGGGCAAATTTTCGAAAATATTTTTATTGATAACTCCATCGAGTGTCGAGTGTTTTCATTTGCTGTAAAGCGTATACTCATATGGAATATAGTTTCGAAGGAATTTTTTTGGTCCAGCCGAAGGTATAGTATGAGCAGGTATATAATTAGAGGTTAATAGGGATAGATCAGTTTCTTGAAACTATCACAAAGAGAACGAAATGTAGGCTAGAATTCGATGTGAACCAATTAAGAGGGTATCTAATCTGGATGCGTTCTCGCAATAAACGAAGTACTTATGAGGATTAGGAATTGTTCAGATGAACATTTAATCGAAGGCTTATAATTAAAAGTTACGGTATGTTTGCAATTGCACGAGTTTTTTTCCTTGAATTTTTGTAATACTTTATGAAAATGATACTCATCGATACTTCAAAAAAAAAAAAACATTTTAAAATTTCAAAGATTTATTCTATTTTATAGGGCATTTATAATAAATTCACATTTTATTTTTAGAATGTGAATTTTTTTGCGCAATATAAAGGTGAATGGAATTATTATTGATTATAGATGTGAGCAATTTCATAATGGAACCGTTCTTTTGCATGGAACTCGTAAGTCATTGACAGATTCATCCGAAGAGAAATTGAGCGGTGAATGTATTGACTCGAAAGGAAATCATCATGCAGTTGGTAAGCTTGAATTGGAATTTTTGGAAAGAATAAGATATTTGAAGTTGTATCCTTAAAAAAATAATTCGAAAAAATGACTGCATTAAATTCGATAGGTTTGTTTATGTAATAATAATTGAAATATCCTTATTCCGACTTTCCAGGATCATCATGGATCGAGAATGAACGATTCAATAAGACATGTGCCCAATCGGGACGTACCGAAGTCCATAACTGTGTCACTCATAGCGGTTTTAAAGTACCAATCAATGGTGAATTGGTTCATGAAAAAATCAAATACATGTTAGTTTTCGATTGAAAATACGCTTATAAATTCAACATTTCAGCATCATTAGGAACGAAACTGCTTTCTTATGGTTTTATGCAACAGTAATCCTCACATATAAAACATCTATATCAGGTCGTTGTATTACAGTAACCCCCAAGTCTAAAACTTCTACTTCAAGACTTACTACCGTACCCTCCGCTTATGAACGTTCGACATAGAGCAGCATCAGAAATTTATAACGCTGTAATATAACAACTGTTCGTTCTTTGGGAATTAACCTAATAGTTCGACAACACCGATTATTTCCACCCGAGATTAGGTGGTGGCGCTTTCTTCTTTAGGTTATTAATCAGTTACCTGTTGCTACCTTTTATTGGTTAATTATTATTCAATAATTAATAATTAATTACCCGTCGTTTCCAAATTATCAATTAATTACCCGTAGTTCAAATGGTAAAAGAGGAATAATATTATCTTTAGAGCACTTATTGTCCTCTATTCAAATGAAATGAGTTAATTTGCCTATTATCTCAATTGTTTTGCGCAACGAATATTTTCATAAAAGAAAATACTTCCTTTGAGATATTCTACACTTTAAAAAAAGTTTTTTTAATTACCTATATAATAAGTTCGAAAAATCTACCTATAAATAAAAAAATTCTTCAATACTTTTATAACGAATAAAACACCGACCAACACTTTTCAGATGATTTGCTTTACCGTTCCCCCTACTAAGATAAAGCTATAAGATTTTCAGCTGCGAAAGGACGAAAGACGGTGCCGTTCGATTCGCGTCGGGACCCGCTGATAAAATGTAATCTACTTTGCACTATATATTGCACTATTAATCGAATAAATATTTTTGAAGCTTACGTTATCTAATACTGTGAAGTGCGCAAACACCTATAAAAATTAAAACTAAGGTAGGAGGGGAGGGCTAGCCTATATGTTACTGTACAGGTTACAGTATTGTGTTTGTACAGGTTACAGTAATTTATAATATTTCGAATCGTTTGCAAGAAAATTTCCTCGGGGAAAACTTTTCTATATTCCACTTGTTCACCGTATAAGAATATTGGGTAGCCAAAACCTGATTTGTATTCTCCCCCTCCCCACTCTCCCATCCTTGCACAAGTGCTCAACTTTTTCTTTGACCATTTTCAACAAATTTTATTTTAGTAGTGTTGAAAGTAAAGATAGTTCAAATGTTGTTCCTACTTTTCTAGAAATTTCCTTTCTAATGAATCATTAACATAAAAGCATCCACCGCAATCCCCTTAATACAACCCCTCTCGTTTATTTTTTAGCATTCACAATTTTATAAGCGTGTGGATGAATTTTTTCGCAGTCATGTGCTTATGGGTTTGCTCCCCATCCCTGAAATAAATAGTCGCGTAATGCACTATACATTCTCCGTTCAACATTGGCCATCGCGCGGTCGGTTGCAAGTAGGCTCCGACCATCGTAAGATGAACAACGGTGAATCGACTCGTTAGCATCCAGCGGGCAGGAGGCGAGTCTAAGCCCTAACCTTCACGCTACCATGCTTAGCCTATGCACGCATAATGGAAGGGCGCTGCTATCGAATGAGCGGTTGAAGGAACTGAAAGAAGAGGCAACTAAAATCAATTTCGATATAATCGGCCTAGCAGAAGTAAGAAGGAAAGGCAAAGAGGCCGTCGACCGGCCTAACGGTAACTGTTTGTTCTATCGGGGAGACGATGAATCATCGCGAGATGGAGTCGGATTTTATGTCTCGAAAGATTGGAAAGCTAAGATATTGTCATTCTCGTCTCACTCTCCTAGAATTGCGCAAATCAAAATTAAGATCAATAGGAAAACGAACATGCGACTAATTCAAATATATGCACCTAACGGAGGTCAAACTAATGAAGAATATACTCAATTTTTGGATGACCTGACTATGGTAGTTAATGGAAAGCGATCTACATTCACCGTTATAATGGGCGGCTTCAACGCTATAGTTGGAGCACGGACACCGGGAGAGCAGTCAGTTGGAAATTTTGGATTGGGAGTGCGGAATCCACGCGAACAACAACTAGCTGATTTTTGCGAAAACAACGGGTTGAAAGTTACCAACACGTTTTTTAAAAAAAGACGTGGCAGAAAATGGACCTGGAGAAGCCCCAGCGGCGATACAAAAAACGAAATAGACTACATCTTGGTGAATAAGACAATAATCATCAAAGACACCGAAGTGTTGAACCACTTCCAAACAGGCAACGACCATCGCCTAGTTAGAGCAAAACTTAAGCTAAAGGATAAACGCCTATGGGCCAGAGGACAAAGGAAGAAAGGTACTGAAAGATTATTCGACGGAGGTTTATATAGATACGCATTGCAACAGTCCAATTTAACAGACAGCGAGCCGACCTATGCAAATATTATTACAAAAATCAGCCAAGCGGCACAAATGGCTACGACGACAAGGCAAAAAACATCGTCTCTTACGGAAGAAATAAAAGTACTGCTTGAAAAAAGAAGAAAGATGAGACGAGATGCCAATTTTCGGACTAATCTGGAACTCTGCGAACTCAATAAGCTGATCAAAAAGAAGATAAACGAAAACCGTCATCAGAAATATCTGAATATAATGAAGCAAGCCGCTGCTAGCAGTAAATTAAAGAGGGCAAGAAGTTCGCTAGTTGAGAACAAGAAAAGAATGATTGAGCTGAGGAAAAGTGACGGATCACTCACAACAGAGACGCAAGAAATTGACATAATCTTCCAGGAATTCTATACGAAACTGTATGGAGGAGAAACCGACTGCACGATCGCTGCAAGGAAAAGCGATGAACCATTCCTACAAGTCATCGACTCAGAAATAAGAAACGCGATCAAAAGCATGAAAAACGGGAAGGCGCCAGGTATCGATGGATTAACCGGCGAAATGCTGAAACTCGGGAAGGAACTATTAATAACACCGTTGAAAAGTCTGTTCAACAACATGATCGAACAGCAACAAATCCCTAAGGATTTTGCCTTCTCAAAAACAATTCTGCTGCCGAAGAAAGGCAATCTAAATGATATCAGAAACTATCGCCCTATATCACTTCTCCCGACAATCTCAAAGTGTTTCTCGAAAGTTTTATGCAAAAGATTGCAGCAACAAATTGAAGAGAAGCAAGATGTCGAGCAAGCAGGCTTCAGGCCGGGCAAGTCAACAATCGACCAAATCCATGTGCTCACCATGCTTATCGAGAAAACCAAAGAGTACAACTTGCCTCTTTACTTGCTGTTCGTAGACTACGAAAAGGCCTTCGATTCTGTCGAACGCACCGCCCTGTGGAAATCTTTGGAAAGTGCCTCGATACACCCTTCAATAATTTCCATCCTTCAAGAAATCCAACGTAAATCGATAACTACAATTTTCGTGCATGAAAAGCAAATACCAATACGAGTAAAGAGAGGAGTAGGGCAGGGAGACTGCGTATCTCCGCTGCTGTTCAACGCAGCTCTACAAGTCGTGTTCGACGAGCTAGACTGGCAAAACAAGGGTGTGAACATAGACGGGAAAAGAATTTCGCACTTGAGGTTCGCAGACGACGTGGTCTCGATATCTCACAACCTCAACCAAATAAAGAAAATGATCACAGAACTCGAAGTGAGAAGTGCGGCAGTTGGCTTATGATTAGACACCTCCAAAACAAAGCTAATGAGCAACCGAGAGCTGAAGTCGACGATTGTTGTAAGATGCGAGAAGATTGAAAGCGTAAATGAGTTTATTTACTTGGGAAGATGTGTAAAAATGAGCGGAAGGACGGAAGCAGATGTACGACGCAGGATCAAACAAGGCTGGAAAGCATTTTTCAATAATAAAGACTTCTATCGCGAGAAAAAAGTACCGGTGAGTCTCAAGAGGAAATTGTTTGAAAATAGCGTAATGCCAACAGTTCTTTACGATTCTGAGACATGGATAAGAACTAAAAAAGTGCACAAGCTACTAGCAGTGGCAGAATCGTAATGAATGCTCTGTTGATTGAAATGAATGAATTGCAAAACACCCCTCTTCTCTCCCCAAATAAAAATCGGGTAATGGAGAGTGCCCCTCTTCCTCTCAAAAATAATCGGCTAATGCACCATAGATCAATTAAAATTTATTCAACAAGTATGTAAACAGATCTAATCAGCAAAATTCTAGTGTTATTCATAACTTCTAAAGCATTCATAAAATCAACAAATTTCAACAGTAGAGTAACAATGCTTGCAGAACAATACGGTAACATTTTAAAAAAATTAGGCCAACAAATACAATGCAACAGAATGTGGTTACGATAGAACCATAGAACCTCCTCCCCTTCCCTTTATTCTAATGTGATCCTTGATAGGAAAAGTGCCAACAGGCTTGCCTCTTTGGTCATTTGTTAGGAAAACTAGCAACAACGATCATATAGAAGTTACGATCGCTTAGAATTTCATTTTTTACGATGCGTTAGGATTTCATTTTTACTTCAATTATTTGGGTGAAAAAAAAAGATAAATAATAAAAGCCCCCCTGAAGTAACGTTATAGGTGAAATCGTTTTAGAAATAAACATACAACGAAAACGAAAATAAAGTCGTATGGAACAACAATGACAACAAATGCCAACGTTACAGACAGACAGGCCAACAGACACAAACAACAGCAAATCAACTTCGACTAAAAATGATAGATGGATACGTATTCATATACTAAACGTTAATTCCCCATTATGAATAATGAAAAACTTGTTTGTCATATATGAGCGCCGAACCGGGAAAATTCTAAGGGGACAAACGTTTCCGGCGGCGTTTCCGACAACAGCCGACAACTTCTACAGCAGAAATTTCAATCAGAAAATATCCACTTTATCCACCAAAATGTGCTTCCACATTGGATCCGACACTATCGATCACATATGCGAAAACTCTCATCGAATGGGCAATAGTCAATCATGGTTTTCTATTATCATCAAAAATAAAAATGTTAAAAAAAAACAACGCCACCCATCAAGAAGTGTACAAATGTTACAACTGATTGCCAATTAGGTAACATACGAAAAAGTGACTGTCCCACAAGCCATATTGCACCACCTCTTCGCGATGTCGGACAGGCAATGGATCTTGCGCGGCTATATCAGCGGAGCGTTATGCTCTACTAACTCCTACCATGCTGGAAGGCTCCAGTAGGTCAAGGGGTGACGATTGCGTCTCTTGATCTTCAGTGGTCATCCCGGTTAAATGTGGGAAGGTAAACCGCGGCGCAAGGGCTAGCAACCCGAATGTCACTCCCGCAAATATTAATTGCTAAAAAAAGCGAATGGAACTCGACAGATCCGCGCCGATCCTTGGCGAATCGACGGATCGTCAGGTGAATCAGGTGAAAAGGGGGAATATCAATTTCAAATCTTATAAATTCCATATCAAAATATAATACTTTCTATGGTATTTCTCATAACTCGTCGATGTTGATTGCGATATAGAAGTGATGGAACCCAAAACCGATCCTACTCTACATCACCATCAATCGTCAACTCAGACTGCCAAAAAATGAACCTCCCCCTCTGATTGTTGACAGTCATTCTTTATCAGTACACTTAGTTTGTGGTTCTTCTTGACCCGTTATTATCTTTTCCTTCACTAAATTCGTTGAATCAAGTTTCGATTTCTTCTCTGGTGACATACCGATAGCCTCACACCATGCATTCATCACTGGATCCTCACGTGGCGCTGCACGAGATTGAAAATGTGATGCATCCGCGTTTGTTAATGCTTGAGGTGGTATCTCTGACGGGTCCATATTTCTTGATTCCCTAAAATTCATTGAATGGAGCCGATGAACCAGCATTAACTTATACTAGGACGAAGTAAAGTGTATATTTAGGCAAAGAGATAAGCCAAAACACTAGCTAAGATGGCTCTTCGCCCTAAACGATTTGCACTATTACCATCTGAACTCTCCCCTGATTCCCTCATTTACTTCAACCTTCCCTGCCCTTCCTCCCAACAAAAAAAAGAAAAACCTTACCAGACATCATGTCCTCGTCGACCACCCCAACCTCTCTTCCATGATGGTCCACCACGTTGCCAACGATTTCCACGACCTGCATTGTGCCCATCACCTCCATCGAAGCTTCGCTTCCATCCACCCCTTCCAGCTCCTCGCCCCCGGCTATAACCTCCAAAACCACCTCGATCAAAGCCCTCTCCACTAAATCCACCACGCGAATGATATCCACCTCGACTGAAGCCTCCACGATGATTACCGAAACTCTAAAAATAACCTTCGCAATCTGCTAGAGAATCCATGATGGAGTAGCTAAAAATAAGACCCTCCTCATACTTGCGAATAAAAACTTGACTTCGAAATCCCTTCTCACGCTAGGGCAAGCATAAATTCGACATTTGGCGCATATGTCCGCCGATCTTTCGCCGTTCATATATATTTCATTCATCACAATGCAATATGACTGGAATAGTAAAATATTTGAATTTCCATGCACTTGAGATTAAAATTGTAATATCTATAATTATATATCCATAAAATATAACTCACTAATAAATAAATAATCATCATCAATTTCCATCGTTTATCTCCTCTATTAATTGAGCCTTCACAAATATAAATAAAAGTGAGAAGGAAAATAAAAATAAACATAAAAATTAAAATTAAAAACAGAAATAAAAATAAACATAAAAACGAACACTTCGAAAATTTCCCCTCGCTTGATCGGCTTCTCGCTTGCGTTGTCTTTGCGTTTCTCTAAGTTCTTGTGCTTCTTGTTCACTTAATGCAACATAATCATTGCATTGATTATCCAATGTGACAATAAATGTCGGATAATCAAGGATGAAACGATTACGCAAATTATCCAAAATCTTCTTCGTCGAATCCACTATATAAAACCTTCAAATAAATAAATATTTGCTGCTTGTTCTAATCAGGAATCTAGTCAATAATTATGAAATTATAAGAAATCTAGAGAAAAAAAACGATACTGCTTGTAGTTTTAGACATTTGTAACCAATGGAGATGGGGGTTGGTGGGAAACGGAATGAAAGAGAAAAGGGCTATAAGCCAGTAGAAAACAGGATCACATTTTTCAACGAGCTTAAACGGATTAGCCAAAGTCAGGGCATGCTCCGAGTTCCTAACCTCATAACGACCTAATATTACATATGATACGAAAGATAAGAATACAGAATCTCAACGACAAAGTGCTTAACTGATACTTACATGCTTTCTGATCCAGCTACTTCCCTGAAGTTAGTAATCAATGATGCCGAACATAAACTGATGCAAAACAAACATCATATTAAACTATTGTCGATAGCAATTTTGATTTCGAATGGAACATATAAGGACAATCAATACAAAACATTACGTTTATGCAATTTGGAATTTGCAGTTGCAATAAGAAAATGTAAAAAATAAACCTTCGTTTATCTTCCATTGGTACTGGCATATAAACCAAAACATGCTCAATTCCAGCCTCTTGGAATGGTGCCATCTTCGTTGCATCCAGTTCATCTCGATTAACAACTGGACCAATCTGCAAAGTTAAGCAAAACTTACCTGATCGAATCTCAAGAAAAGAAAAAAAAAATTTTTTTAAAATTTTTTATCGAAAATTTGGAATTTATGAAATTCAAAAAGGGAAATTTCTCCTCAATTCCGATAGAAAACCCAAAAGTTGAATTCCTTTCACTGATTTTTATTAAAAACGTAAGAATAAAAAATAAAAATAAACTTAAAAAAACCTTTTTCGGTTTCAAAAATTGTCGTAAAAGTGTTGCAACAGCGATACTCTCAGGAATATTATTCGCAGTAAATGTATAATCAATAATGCGTTTCGTTTCACCTTCATCCTCTTCACGTCGGAATATTAAAGCAATTGTCCAAAAGATCGTATCCGAGAATTGCTCATGACGTGAAGCACCCTCTTCTGCATATTTAATTTAATAAATTACCGTATGGCCTCAAATAAAAACCCATCTGCATCAGCAAAGATCTCGCAAGAATTTTTTGAAAGCAATAACATCTAAGCGTTTATCGATATCATCCAATAGAGAAAAAAGTTTTCACAAAATGAAATAAGCTGCACACTTAACTATATTCCAGAAAAATATTCATAAAGGATAGAGCTAGTTAGTACCACATTGTGATGGTTCCACCTCCTTCTCTCCTGCCCTACGAAAACTGAGTCTAGATTAAATCACAAAGAGCAGCCAGAGATACTAAACTATCAGGTCAAAAATACAATTCAATTATATAAAAATAGACATAAATCTGAAATATACCTAGCTGTATGAGATGAAATCGATATAATAACGAAATATCATGATTAGATAAATAAATATTGCGCTAATTTTTATAAAATAAATTAATTTAAAGCGTAAAAAAGTGGAAATATTTGTAACAAATAGACAGGAAGAATGTACAAATATAAATTTTTCTATCACTTTAGCTCAACATTACTCTAATTTTTTCTTACTTTAGTATTAAATAAATTATTTTTTTTATTACTCTGAGAGATGAAACTAAACAATTACGGTTAAAATAATCATCTAGGAAAATAATCGTAAAACACTGGAAGTTCGCTATTTTTTTTCTCTCTTCTACTTGAAACCCTCCTTATATCCTCTTTCCTTTAAATCGAAATAAAAAATTCCCACCTTTATCTTTAGAAATCTCCAACCAAATACGTCTACGATGTGCATTTACGCATAAATATCGTTGCTTCGGTGTGAGAAATCCTTCATTTGAACGATTTTCGATTGCTTTCTTTCCATTGTCACAATTTTCAGTTTCCTTCCCCTATAAACTTTTTTTTGAAATATAAATCTGAGTAAAAAATTTTCCGAAAATTCTTTTTTTTTCAATTAAAAAAATATTTTTTTACGATTTTTTTCTAAAATAAAACGAACCAATTAATATGCTTGATTTTATCTCATTCGTGAATCTGATCATGATCGCAAATGATAAACGAAGAAATGGGGGATCATTTTGATCGAAAAGATATATTTCTCTATGTCGATTTCATTCTTGTATATATTTTTAAATTTTATTCTCATATCATAGAGTTTTTCTAGTCGATTATAAGTTGACTCGAACTGAAAATACAGTTTGCAAATTGTTCTTCATTTACTCGGGGAAATGATAAAACATAATATTGCCGAAATATTATAAATATTCATTAATTCAAATATATTAAACAACAGGTATTATATTTATTTGGAGGTGGATAAATAAAGTAAAACACAGATTATGTTATAAAAACATAAAAATTTCGGGAAAAAATGTGGTATTTTCTTCTCTTTTCATAGAATTTTCTTGTTTATGTTCACATATGATAGCAAGTTTTAAATAAGTTTACTTAAGAAAAAAAAGTGGCATAAAACGATACCTCAATCCGACTTTGGTCATTGCAATCCGAGTTCGTAATACAAGAACTTTGAGGCTCTAATCCATTGCTTAATGAATCTTCGCTATTCTGCAACTGTGGATCTTCACTGCCAAAATTAACTGATAAATCCTCTTCAGTGATACGATGCAAAGGTAAATTAATATCATTCTTTATATGTTGGCTATTTGTTTCGATTTGTTTTGATGGTAAAGTTAGAGTTGGTGTATCGCATGCTAAAGTAGCATTCACCACACCCACAGCTCCATCTTTGAGTGTATCTAAGAATTTTCGATCGTTGATCGCAATCGGAGCAGTAAAATCGGCTAATCTCTTGATTGTACCGAACGTATCCGGATCACGCTGACCATTGCACTGCAATAAATAAATAGATAAATAAACAAATAAATAAATATAAATAAATAAATAAATAAATAAATAAATAAACGATAAATAAATAAATAAATAAAATGTGAAGTATTAATAACAACATAACGAGAAGATATGTTTGTCTTGTCTTTTTTGCGTTTAAATAAAATATCATATAATATGTAGAATATGGTATGTTATCTTATGAGTAACGTGTTAAACAAAACTTATGTTAATTCTTTCACCGGTTAGACAACCGGCAACTAACATTTGGACCCCCTTCCCCTTTACGCTCTCCCTCATTTCTACCTATTTGATATTTGCAGAGTGATAAGTATTCCTGAACAATGAACTAGAGAGATGATGACCCAGTTCATAACTTAATAATAATATTAATAGTAATAATATCACCTTTATTCATATAAATATCTACACAGTTATTATTAGTATTAACCCCCTCTGTCTAACTTATTTTTTAACCTTGTTACCTTGACTCATTTATCTCACCTCAATCATTCACCATCGTACCATAATGTACTGATCAACAACTACTACTCTCTATAAGTACTCACCTTTAATTGTTCTTTATGAAGTTTCGAGCATGGCAATGAACATGTACGAAATGAACAACGTGGGCATTTATATTTGAATGGTTGTTTTTGACACATATCACAAAGACGAATGACCGGCTTATCACTGACGATCGCCTCATCCTCATAGATCGATTCCTCTATCATACTGAAATGACCTTATCATGTTCATAAAATTAGGACAAACCTCCTAACTACCGTGTCATGGAAATCCCATTTCCTAAAAAGGGACCCTATCGGAGATTCTATCATCACAAGCTTTCCATTCTGCATTACCCCCCCTAAATCCTTCGTTGGTGTTCCCTTTCCCACTCCGCAGATTCACATCGTCTTTCATGTGGATCGCGTCGCCTCGGTATAATACCATCTCACTGCCCCGCAAGAACATATTTACCTTCAAAATTTAATTTCCGCATCTCCAATTTTCCGTCTTTCTCCCGAGGAAGTTGTCTACCGACATCTCCGTCAAGATTATTTTAATAATAATAATAATCTTTATTCGTACAATAAAGAAAGCATGGAATTACATGTACAATATACATATATATATATATATATATATATATATATATATATATATATATATATATATATGTA